>CAUYMX010078107.1:0-55258 GCA_963573855.1 Lepilemur septentrionalis | reverse complement strand
TCATTTTCAAACTTTTCCATCTGATTATAATAGATGATAACAAAAACATAGAACTTATCTTCATGTCATGATTTTGTTGCCATAGTTAATATGGGACATAGCCTCCTGGATTTTATTCTTTGATTGTGCCTTTAAAATATTCCCTTGAAGGGCATTGTATACACATGAGAAAATATTTGCATGTTACGCAACCGAGAAAGGGCTGATAACTAGAATCTATATAGAACTCAGGAAAATCAGCAAGAAAAGATCAAACAACCCTATCAAAAAGTGGGCAAAGGACATGAAAAGAAATTTTCCAAAAGAAGACAGACTAATGGCTGACAAACATATGAAAAAATGCTCAACATCTCTAATTGTCAGGGAAATGCAAATTAAAACCACAATGAGGTATCACTTATCTCCAGTGAGAATGGCCTTTATCAAAAAGTCCCAAAACAATAAACGTTGGCATGGATGTGGAGAGATAGGAACACTCATACAGTGCTGGTGGGACTGCAAACTAGTACAACCTCTGTGGAAAGCAATATGGCGATACCTCAAAGAGATACAAGGAGAACTGCCATTTGATCCAGCAATCCCATTACTGGCATCTACCCAAAAGAATAAAAGACATTGTATAGAAAAGACGTCTGCACTCAAATGTTTATGGCAGCACAATTCACAATTGCAAAGTTGTGGAAACAACCCAAGTGCCCACCAATACATTAGTGTATTAATAAAATGTGGTATGTGTATACCATGGAGTTCTACTCAGCCATAAAAAACAGTGGTGATCTAGCACCTCTTGTATTATCCTGGATAGAGCTGGAGCCCATTCTACTAAGTGAAGTATCCCGAGAATGGAAAAATAAGCACCACATGTACTCACCATCAAATTGGTATTAACTGATCAGCAACACTTAAGTGCACATATAGTAATAGCATTCATTGGGTATTGCACAGATGGGAGGTGGCAGGAGGGGATGGGTATATTCACACCTAATGGGTGCTGTGCGCACCATCTGGAAGGTGGACACTCTTGAAACTCTGACTTGGGTGGGGCAAGGGCAATATACATAACCTAAACATTTGTACCCCTGTAATATGCTGAAATTAAAAAAAGTTAAAAAAAACCAAACAAACAAAAAATCATTTGATTCTCATTATTTGAGGATTCTGTATTTGAGAATTGACTTACTCACTAAAATTTATTTAACCCCACCATAATGCTTGTGGGCTTTTGCAGTCATTTGAGGGCTTGTGTGGATGTGTGAAGAGCAGCGGAAAAGTTGAGTTGCTCTGTGTGCGAGTCCCCAGGGGAAGCCAAACAAGGCAATGCTCTGCCATCTTGTTTTAGCATGTACTGTGAAAAAGTGTCCTTTTCACAGTCTGTTTATGGTCTCATTTCTCACATTTCTGTATTTTTTCCTTGTGATTTCACTATTAAAAATGGCCCCATGCATAGTGCTGAAGTGCTGTCTAGTGCCCCTAAACTGAGAAGGTTGTGATGTGCCTGACAGAGAAAGTACTTGAGTTAGAGAAGCTTTCTGTGAACTGTGAGTTCAATGTTAATGCATAAGCTATGTATTAAATAAGGCACCTTTAAACAGAAACTCATATAAATCAAGGTTATGCATTGATTCCTTGCTGCAAATGTTGCAACCAGGGGCTCATAGGAACTTAATCCCATATTTCCCCTAGAAGTAAAGCTTCAGTGCTCACTAATTCAGTAGTCAGTGATTTTATAAACCATAACTGCCATGAATAATGAAAATTGACTGTATTCACTTTTAATTTTTTTACTTCTTTAAATTCTACCTTCTGTATTTCTAAGAGTAACAATCTATTCTTTATCCATACATATATAAACATGTATGTGTGTATGTATTTGAATTTACGATTTGCTAATACCAAGTTAATTTGCTAATACCAATATCTAAGTTACAGATCACTTTTCATGATTCAAGTGATAAAAGCCAGATAGGCATGAATAAAACAATAAACTGAGGCAGTTATCTGAGTTAGATTTTACACCTGAATAATTTGAGGTAAAATTTGAATTGCTAAAAACTTTGAATTACACAGTAGTTTAAAGATGTATAGTTCTGCTGGTCAACTTTGAATATTGAATTTCTTACCTAAACACAAAAAGATAGAGTTCAAATCTGCAAGGATTATCAAGTGACATTTTGTAAGACCCTGAGAAAATGTACCGATTTTTCACAATAGTAACATATATTTTGAGTTCACTGCAGGGAAATTGGTCATAGGAGTAATTTGTGGATACTTTAAAGAAGAATGGATTTAAGTTGAGACTTGTACAAGAGATAAATATAAAGCATATTGGAAGATACTGAGTGAATCAGGTGGGCTTAATTTATTTAAAATTTAATTTAAATTACACTAATATTTTTTAGTAAATATGAATGGTTACTATTTGAATAACTTTAGGACAGTGATCTCCAACCTTTTTGGCACCAGCGACTGGTTTCATGGAAGACAATTTTTCCATGGACTGTGGCAGGAGGATAGTTTTAGGATGATTTAAGCATATTACATTTATTGTGCAATCAAATCTTTCTGCTAATGGATGATCCATATTTCCAGCCACTCCCCAGAGCTAGCATCACCAGCTCAGCTCCACCTCAGATCATCAGGCATTAGATTCTTATAAGGAACGTGCAACCTAGATCCCTTGCATGCACAGTTTGCAGTAGGGTTTGAGCTAGTATGAGAATCTAATTCGGCAGCTGACCTAACAGGAGGAGGAGCTTATGCTGTGATGTGAGCAATGGGGAGGGCTGTAAATACAGGTGAAGCTTTGCTGGCTTGCCCCCACTCACCTCCTACTGTGTGGCCTGGTTCCTAACTGGCCACAGACTGGTACTGATTTGCAGCCCAGGGGTTGGGGTCTGCAGCTTTAGGACACCTACTGCTATAGACTGAACATGTTCTCCCCAAATTTGTATATTGAAACCTAGTCTCCAATGTGATGGTATTTGAAGTGGGGCCTTTGGGAAGTGATTAGGTCATGAGGGCAGAGCCTTCATGAATGTGATTAGTGCACTTAATGCACTTATGAAACATGCCTTAAAGAGCTCCCCCTTGCCCCTTTTGTCTTTTGAGGACACAGTGATAAGACAGCTATTAACCAGGAAGTGGGCTCTCACCAGACACAGAACCTGCTGGTGCCTTGATCACACACTTCCCAGCCTCCAGAATTGTGACAAATAAATTCCTGTTGTTGTAAGCCACCCAGGCTATGGCGTTCTGTTATAGTAGCCTACATGTCTACATATATATATATATATATATACACACACACACACACATACGTACAATGAATAAGTGAACATGTGGTTGAATTAAAACAAAAACTGCACTTGACAATATTCTTGACTGGACAGAAACTTATGTTCAGAACACAGTGATCTCTCTCTCATTAGAACCCATGAGAGATCCCATCATGTGTGAGATTCCTGTCCACTGGTTTAAAAGATTCATTTGATTTGATTTGGTGGAACCACTATCTCTCTGCATCAGTTTTAGAATACAACATTTGGAATATAACTAATATTTGAAGGCAAATATTAAGGCATTCTTCTCTGAATTAAATAGGGAATGAAACAGAGAGAGGGAGTTATGCCCCTCCCCGCCTTTTCCAATTATGCTCTCACAGTATATACAGATTCCTAACCCCTAAGGGGGCCTCCTTGCTGAGGAGCCCTTGGCAAGATCCTTCCCAGGAGCCTTTGCTGAGACCGCCTTGTCAGGGGTCCTTGAAGATACTTTTCTCCACTCTAACTCAGCGCTTTCCCACTCCTAGCTTTTCCTCATCCCTCTCCCAGGCCTGCAGGTCCACAAAACAGCAAGGCCCTTTGTTTGGGGCTCCCTGTGCAGTAAGATGATGACCTCCTTTTCCCCTCACATTCCTTCATCTGTGCTCAAACATGTGACCCTTACATGTTTGTAATTGGTTACTGTATGTTAGCACAGTAAAATCTGCTTAAGAAATAGAGCTCTTACAGACCCATTGATACAGGGTTTTCTTTTTTTTTTTTTTGATAAATTTATTGAAGTATAATTTACATTGCATGCCATTACTCCATTTTAAGTGAACAATTAAATGATTTTTGGTAAATTTACCAAGTTGTACAGCTATTCACATCAATCAGTTTTAGAAGATTTCCTTCCCCCTATTAAGTCCCCTAATTCCCATCCCCAACTACATTTCAAGCATGCCCCTCCCCATCACAGTGCTCTCCACATCCCTCAACTGTGGGTCTGCCCGCCAATCCCCAAATCCCTGGTGGACACCACCACCATTTGAACACCATAGTGTTAATCAGTCAGTACCAATTTGATGGCGAGTACATGTGGAGCCCATTCTTCCAGTCTTGTGTCATCTCACTTCAAATAATGGGCTCAAGCTCAAATTCTCAAGAAAAATTCTAAATTTTCGAATTCTAATTTTACACTTGGTGGCTTCCGTGGGGATGAAATGGAGCATTGGGGGAGTGTACCTTTTCCTGCTTAACTTCTTGCTTATACTGTGGAATATGTGAATAAAATCTTGACTGCTACTTTCACTTATTGGCTTGAACCGGACACCTGGCAGTTCAGTGCTCTCTCTCCCCCTTGCCCCTTTCTGACAGCACCCATTTGAGCTTATGTAGAATCCAAAGGGCCGTGGTGGAATTGGAACCAAGATTATTTAGTTTTGTAGATCATTTCTCTTTTCCTCCAGATAGTATAGCTGAAAAAAGCATGGCTTAACAGTCACCAAAGTTGCCACAGTATCTCTTAGTACCAGAAGGGACCTTAAGATTTTTAGTTCAATTCTCACATTTCACAGATAAAGTGAGTGAGGCACAGAGTACTTTGAAGTTGAGCCACAATTGACACTTGGGGTCCTGAGCCAAGGCAAAGTTTTCCTTCCATGCTATTCTTCCGTTCTGAATTTATATCTTGGTTCAAGGACCTTGACGAATTGGTGGGGAAGGAGATAATGTTGCCTAAAGCAAGAAAAGATGGATAAGGAAAGCAGGTGCTTGGCAAGCTCACCACATGATGCTTCTTGCATATCATGTTTCTTGTACCTGATGTTTTAGTTCACTTTTGAGGATCCTGAAATTTTCATGAGTTTAATTATCACAAGATACTCTTAAAGTTATTATATAATTTGAAATAAATGGGGAGGGGAGTGGTGTTTTTTTTTTTTTTTTTTTTTGCAGCTCCAGATAATTTGTCAGAAGGCCCAGGAGATTTTAATTCCTTTACATATCACAGACCATAATGCTTCCATCACCCTGTGCTCAAGAAGAAGTAAACTGAACACTGTACATGACTGTTGCCCACTCCCTCTCCACTCAGCAAAACTTACTGAAGCCTTTCCTGAATCCTGAAACAGGAACACAAATGGAAAGGAAAGCTTAGCTTATGAGCTCTCTTGATAGTTCCAATAGTGGCTACCTATTATAATTGTTCTTAAGAATTTTTAATTGTTAAGAAAAACCTATATCAGTGGGCCTGTAAGAGCTCTATTTCTTAAGCAGATTTTACTGAGCTAACATACAGTAACCAGTTTCAAAATAACAGAAGTGATGTTTAGCAGAGTCTGAGATAAGGACTTGTGTGCAGGTGAATCTTTTTGAAAAGTGGTTGCAAGGGACAGATGTGGGGAGCTAGAAGAGTGAAACAGGGAAGAAGAAAACCCAAAACAAGACATATTTTTGAGATGGCCACACTGTGGGTAGGACCTTTGGATGTGCCTCATAGTTGGTGCCTCAGAATTGTGTGCCTGGGGAAAGAGGGGAGCAAGGGAACCATTTGTCCCCAGGCTTCCATATGCCTGGTCAAGGGTTGGTCCCAGTGACAATGTTAACTTCCTTGGACTTCAGGTCCAGTAGTGCTGATGCGGGTGCCGGGCTGGTTTCTCTGGAAGGCAGTGACTTCAGTAAAGAAGCCCCAGGGCAGAAGGCAAGTGATGTAGATGCAGCTAAGGTGAAGTATTACCAACTTTTATCTGGGTGATACTGACTGCCATAGCAAAGGGTGAGGTAAAAGGTGAGGTGGGCTATAAGAATGGTCTGAAACAATATGAAAGCCATTGTTTTCAAGTGTTGCCTGAGGGAGCCCCAGACATTCCATGCAGGTGCCCTGGGGAGAGCGATGGAAAGTGGGTTAGGTGTGCATGCTGAGCAATGCTGTTGGGCCACAACACATGAGTAAGCCTGGACAGCTCTTCTTTGATCTGTTTTATATCTTGGCTTCCAAGTTCTTAAAATAAGTGTCTACATCTAAAAATGAGTTTGAAGATTGTTGTCAGAAATTCTTATTTCAGTTAAATTGACATTAAACGTTGTGAGGATTGAAGACTCGAATTCTCATACTTTAAAATTTCACACAACATTTAGTTTTGGTATTTATCACTAGTATAATTTAAAGTGTCATGTTGTTTTATGTTATTTATCAAAATGTGATTCTTTTATTTTTCCGCTGGCTTTAAAAATTCTGTTTCAACTACTACCTTAAATGGAATCTTAGAAGAAATATTTTCAACTTTTATGCATAAGGAAGTGGCCCTAAAAGCTGTTGAAAATCTTAAATATTGTCAGTACTTATCATTTGAATACATTTTGACATAGTCAGAGACCAGTTATTTTTATTTCCTTCTTAGAAGCAGAGAGATTATGCCTGTTTAAATTTATTAACAGATTTATTTGTTGCAGCAATAACCAAAATAATTTTTCTGAGTACTATATTTAAGTATTAATGAAAATATTACATAGTTTGGGAAAACACTTGCAAAGAAATCTTTACAAATAATTTTTAGTACATATTTTCCTTACTGAGATCAGTTCAAAGTACTAAGGAGAGTTAATGGCCAGAATGCCTGTTAGTTTGTTTTCATGTTTGTTTTGCTTGACATCTAGTTTCTATCACTGACCTGTTGGAACTAGAGCCACTTGGGGTAAATAATGAAATCATGTGTATAAACTTGAATTTGTAATATGATATCAATGATAAAAAGTTATAAGAACATGTAAAAAACTGTATTTTTTTGTGGAAATACACATATGTAGTAAAAGTTTGAAAATATGCGCATGAATAATCACCACCAAATTCACTGTAGTGGCAGTCTCAGGGGAGAGAGGGTAACAGGCGCAGAGGGCAGACTTCAGCCATTTCAGGTATCTATCTATCTAACTATTCATCTGTCTGTCCTCCATATATATGGAAGTATATGTATATATTATTAAAATTATATATTTTTAAAAAGAATTGTTATATAATGATATATGTTTATGTTGGAAATATTTTATAAAATATAAGATAGTTCATTCTTTCCGGGAAGAAAAAAGAGAAGAACACAGAAAACTCAATAATTGATAACTCTATGCAAATGATAAAGACACAGCTTATAACCAAGGACAGTAAAAGCAATTGAGTGTGTTCAGGAGACATAGAGGAAGAGGTGTTTCCTACAGAATTAACACCTACGTGGGAAATAGCAGTTAGAGTTCAAATTGTAATAGATACCGGAAGATCTCCATTACTAAGTGAAAGGCATACAATTAAGTTGGTATTTTGTGATGTAAACCAATATGTTCAGGACAAAATTTTATTTTGGAGTTTTTTTCCCCTTTAAATCCATTCTCTATTTAGGATGTTTTGTGGATTTTAAAAAAAACTTTATTAATATTTAAGTTTTCTAAATAATCTTTTTATTTTATGAAAGTTACCAGTGACCATATTTAGTGACATAGGCATTCAAATTAATTCAAATATATACATGCATGCATACATATATACACACGTGTGTGTATACACACACATGCATATATCCTCAAATTACACAAAAACATTATTATTCCTTAATTTCTCACTACTTAAGTATGAATTCAGTTTAAAAATTTATATTAATACTTCCGTTCCAATCAGGTATGACTGATCTCTTTATAACTTAAAACTGAATCAAATATTATATAGAACAAGCAGAAGCTCATAGGATTTTTTTTAAATCAGAAATACATTTTAGGAAAAAGAAAGACAATAACATCTTGCATTTATTTAAATGCTCTTCTCTGATAACTAGTCATACTGAGAATTTATTTAACCAAATTAAGAAATAATCTAAAAAACAAAAGCACTATCACTTGGGACTATTCATTGCAACTTTATTGGACGGATGGATTCCACAGCCTACAGAGATCTCAGAGTTTCTAGCCCTCCACTTTTTCTACAGTGTCTGTACATACCATGTTCATAGCTACATCGACAAATCATTTTGGAAAAAAAGTCACAAAATAAACACATCTGGGACTATCTTAGATTTTGCTGTATGCTTAATTCTATACTTTGGTCAAATATTTTCGATCAGTGAAACATCTCTGGTGGCTGTAACTTTGTGTATTATTTTGATTTTTTAAGAAAAGATACTTGACAGGCTATTTTGAATAATTGCTACTTTAAAAAATATTTTTATAATCATATTTTCAAAAATCTTTATAATATTATTATTCTGCGTTTTTTTCTTCAAAACCAAAAAAGGTTTCAGGTGACAGTTATTGGTAACATTTCTGTCATTTAACACATGGATTTTAAATCTTTAGATGATATAACAGCATCACTTTCCTCCCTTATAATTCCTTAGAGCAGCACTGCATAAGAATCCCACTTGAACAGAAAAGAATTAATCACGGCATCTGTATTTGTAGTTATTTTTGTTGTTGTTGTTGCCATAGTCATCTGACCCTCATGATTCCCTGAAACATTCTAATAAGTACTACCTTAATCTGCTCAGAGAACTGTAACTGCATGATAGTCAATAGTATTTGTTGAATTTTAAATATTGGAAAGAAGTGAACATTTCTCCTTAATACTTTAGCAGACATAGTATTATATCCACCCTTTTATCAGGGCCAATAATATCCTTGAACTTATCATTTTGTAGTTGAAACACCACAGCCTGGAGACAGTCAATTCAAGAAGTTGATAGACATGCTTTCTTCAACCCCCAGATGCTTTCCCTGTCATTTCATCTGTTACTGAACTGCCTACGTTTCTGTTTCATGACCACATTCCAAGAGGGTTATCTGACCTTGGAATTAAACAGTCAACCAGCTACAGGTGGGTGTTTGAGGTGACCTTTCAAATAGTACTGCATTTTGTCAGAACTTCCAGTACAGAGAATGATATCATGTTCTCAGTGAGATACGATGTTACCATCTTTCCTCAGGTCAAGAACAGGTCAAAGGGAATGCCTTTAAAGCAAACTCACTCAACCAGATACTCCTTAAACACTGTAATAAGACCAATCTGCTTATTTCACAGCCAGTTGCTTCTTTAGTGATTCTCACTTTATAGAAAAGCATAAAATAAAGAGGAGAAATATAAGGAAGGAAAATACCAAGGAGAAGCAATAAAGGGAGTAAAAGATTATGTTTCAGATGGCAGGATTTCTAGATGCTTTGGTAATTTCTGTTTCATGCTTTTTTTCCTCTAGGATTCCGTACATAAATTTGGGGGTAATTTTGTATCCCCACATTATCACTACTAAGTAACCCTCCTCTGACAGCCCAATAGTGGAATTAACTCAAATCATGATTTGCTGCCCTAATAAACAAAAAATTCTGTTAGCTAAGACAGACTCAATGATACTGAACTAATGAACTATCTGTTCTTAGAGAAATCATTTATATTTTCTGTGCCTCAGTTTACTCACCTGGCATAGATAATCTCTAGAGTCCCTTCTAGCTCTACCAGTTTATGATTTTTTTTCGGAAAAAGGAGAAACATATTTTCCCTTTTAAAGGCAGGCCCTTAATTATGCTTTTTATATTGTCGTAACTGCAGAATGAGACTTGGTTTTTATCTTTAATATGAATCTTTTTATTGAATTGCATAAAGTAAATGTTTTAAAAATGAATTCTCCCATTGATTCTCTTCCTGCATTTTTCCCTCTGTTGTTAGCCTTTTTCTCAATAGATGGTGCTCTTTTCTCAGAGACACTATTTATTCCTCACCAAAAGATAAGGGAAATTAGCTTTACTCTTTAACAATCATTAATTAAAGAAATCAGACACATAAGTAGACAGAATCAATTCCAAGCAATTTGCAGCACCTTGGTAATAAAATCATAATGGGAAGAGTGATTGTGTAAGGTTTCAAGAGCTCTACTGGAACCTGCAATACTTGCTGAATAGGTGAAGCAAATATTGTAACTAAACATGAAAATGCCATGTTCTCTACATACATATAATCCCTGGTGGGAAGAAAAACTCAACTTAGGAGCCATTTTTAAATGTTCAAGTATTTATCTCGTTTAACAAAATTGAATATATAGTATTCCACATTCGCATATAGTATTTGAACATGCACATCAACACCAACCCAATCAGTGTCAATCTCAATTAATATTGCAAGCTTGCACACTCATAGCCAAATAAACCTGGGACATCTGGGTAAACAATGGGCTACAAACTCTTTTGAAATATTTTCACTTGACAAAGACACTTTCCTTTTGTTTAGAGCAACCATTACAACTTCCTATGTCATAGTTTCTAATGCAGGATTATGATGTTTTCGGTCACTCCTGGTTGGTTCTGACTTTTGGAGGCATTGAAAAACAGTTACGTCCTGCATCTCCTGAATCTTTCCACCTCTTCCAGACGCAATTTGTGACTTAGAAGGTCTGCAGCTACCAAACTGCAAATTGGTCTAAGTAACACAATGATCGCGTTTGTTACAACAAAGTGACATTACCATGAAGAGATGCCAGGAAAACTTCGTCCGCTTAGTGCGGCCTCAGGATGGAAGGAAGAGTACAGTAAAGCCTACTATAACAAGGAAAGAAAAGGGATGGGGCTGTGGGGTACAGAGAGGTACCCCTAAACCAGTCAGAGTAGGAAAGTTGCCAAGGCTCACGTCTTAAAACAACTGAGGAGACTCGGCCCCCCAATTAGGGAAAACTAATTCCTCTCCCATTATTCACAACTAATGTTTCCACAGCTTCTGCAGAGGGACGGATGTGGGACTTTGCCAACAGCCCTCTTGGCTCAGTATAAGGGAGAGCTCTGAGACAGAGCTTATCTTTTTTCTTTCCTTCTTTTTTTCTTTTTCTTTTTTTGCCAGACCTTTATGGCCTTTACCAAATCAACGTCTCTGTTCCAGAAAATACGGATTCGTTTTCAATAGACGAAAAAATAGAAAAGTAGATTTTCGCACGCGAACAGCGGTCACTCTGTCCCAGGTTGCTGCCACAGTCTGCCACAGTCTCCCCCGTTACCTCCCCTCTGTCATCCTCCCGCCACACACAGCCACGGGGCTTAGGTGTCCCTTTGAATCCCCTTTAGCCGCTGAACTCTCCGCTAGGGGCCCTGGCGCGTTTCTTACCTGATGATCACATACATGACCAGGAAGTTTCCAAAGAGCCCCACCACGCACACGATGGAGTAGAGGGACATGATGGTGATGGCCGTGATCATGGAAGGACTGCCTGTCGGAGGACACAGGCTGTCGCTCCCGCCCAGCTCGGTGCGGTTCGGACCGCACGGGTCGGACAGGTTACTATCCCAGCGGGACACGTTGACCCAGGAACCGGGGCTGGGTGCTGGGGAACAGCTCGAGGGCGCGAAGGGATCAGTGCAATCGCTGGCGTTCGTGGGGACGGCGCTGCTGTCCATGGTGCTGACGGCCGGCCGGTGACCACGATGGAACACGGAGCACCGGGGCTTTTCGGGTTCCACGCGCCTCAGCCGCTTGCTCTCGCCCCTGCCACAGCTCCTGCCTTTCCCCACAGAGCCAGAGAGAGGCGTCAGGCAGAGGGACCGGGCTCAGCGTCTGGCATTATCCTCTGCTCGTAGCCCCCTCCCACCTCGGTAGTACACAGAGGCGCATCCCAGCCCCGCACGGCGGCGGGCGGGGAGGGAGGGCCGTGCGGGAGCCGAGGCTGGGCGGGAGGGAGGAGAGAGAAGGGGTGGATTTTGCGCAAAGCGATCCACCGAGTCCGTCTCCTCACTGGGCACTCTTCCGTGCGAGCACATCTGAGGAAGGAAGTTGGAAAGAGGGGTGGGGAGAGAGACAGAGTTTTTGGCAGCAGTGAAAAACAAGAAAGGGGGCTGGCATCGTTCCATTTTCCCAGCGCCCTTCACTCTCTACAGTCTGCCAGGAAAGGCGTTGGCTTAATGCAACCCCTAACCCCTACTGCCTACTGCAGTTATTTGGGGGTAGCGCACACACGATCCTCTTCTGTAGCTCTTCCTGCCTCAGTTGCTCACATGTGAGAAAAGATAATCATGTTTGTCAAATGTCCAAACCTGCAAACCTGTCTGAAACAAGAGTGATGTTTTTTTATCTGAAAAGGAAGTGAGAAACAAACTTTTGTGGAGAAAACCCGTTCCCCATTTTCCACAATCTCTTGTAGAGTAGAAGCTCTGTTTGCATCTGATTTTGTCCTAGTGGGGAAGAGGCACAAAACCAGTTACAGAAATCAGGAGGTTGTGGCATTCAGTAAAGTCAACTGAAGATAACATTGAACCTGCCACATCTCAAATCTCATATATCTGTTTGAAATTTTTATACTTTTTACCTCCAGACTTCCTAGATAGACACATGCTTATGAGGAGAAGACTGTTAAAACCAAATAAAATTTGCATTATTTCAGTTTGTTTTCAAGTGGAGAAATTGCAGGAGGAGCCACACAAATTGTGTGGAACTGGAGTGGCCTACAACAAGGTCTTTGAGGAACACTGATACATTTTAAATTTTATACCTCACATCTAAGTCCACAAGTGCTTATGTTTTAGAAATAAATTTATAAGTGCTACAGGAATAAGGTATCTTTTTGTGAAGTTAACACTAATTCTGGAGTAATTCTCATTTCTTTTCCTGTATGTATTGTGCATGTATATATCTTTTAACCATAAACATTGAAAATACATATCCCCAGTTGGTTGTAGAATGTTAACTACACTTTTGGGGAGCAAGGAGAGAGAAGCTTAGAAGGAACATTTAACTCCAATATTATTTTTAGCATTTGTCTTGAAAACAGATAACTCATAGGTAAATTGCATTAATCATAGGTTATTTTTCCAATGTTCAGTATTATTTTTATCCCTTTACATTAGAGGGTATAATTCCAGCAATAAAATGTAACAGAGATTGCCTAGAGACTAACAAAAATACCTTAAAACATAGTCTCCTACGAACTAATGAATCAGTTTGCACACGTGCAGCTGAAATCTGTCTGCCATTCATTCAGTCCCTTGAGTACCCACAGAAGCAGCTGAGCTTACTTCCTGTGAAAGACAAATAGTGTAATAAGTCCTGGCCTTGACGTTAAAGTATTTTGTGAATCAGATTTGCAACTTTTTAGCTGTTTGAGTTTGGATATGTTACTTTACCTTACTGAGTGACAGTTTTCTCATTAGTTAGAAAAAAGAGTAATACTGTCCTCATATGTCTATTATCAGGATTAAATGAGGTGTGCAATGAGATAGTAGTTGCTTAATAAGTGATAACTAATTACTATTATACTTCATATATTTGAAATTAACTGAATAGTCTCGTTTACAAGTTAAAAATCAGCATCCTTCAGCTGTTGCTTGTAAGATACAGTTTTGAGTTGTTTTTTGCCTTTCATCTTATTAACATGATAGTTTATCCCTCTGCCTCACAGTCAGCTCCAGAGCTAAAAACAGTGGCCTAAGTTTGCCCTGACCAAAAACACTGGGGAAGAAGATAAACTTCTTCATTCTATCAGTACAATGAAGATCCCATTAACTTTTTCATTTTTACTTTTTTGGTCACATTGCTGTTTCAACTCTCTTAGGTTTATTATTGACAAAATTCCCTAAACATGATTCAAGTCAATTCAACACATACTTACTAAAGATCTACTTTGGCGCAGGAGCTGTAATAGGAAGTAGAGTTTGAAAAGATGGCTACGATTGTTTTTGATCATAGGAAATTTCATCTTATACCTGGGGAATCATGTTTTTCATTTCCTATAAATTTATAATTTCTTTGTAGGGATCAGATTACAGCACTGTAGCTTTGTTTTAGTTTTTTGTTTTGTTTTGTTGTTTTTACTTTTAAATTACATCTTGCTAGATCCAGCTTATGATTCTAAGCCACCAAAATCTTTTGGAATGGTGGTTGTGTCATCTTTTGTCTGTATGCTTCCTACTTTATGTACTTTATTTACTCCAGCTTTCTATACTCTACAATAAGATTCCTGATGGAAGGCCTGCTCACTGACATAGCACTTAGTACATAGTAGATGCCTTCTTTCTCGCTCTGCCTCTCTTTTTATATTAAATATATATGTGTATGCATGTATATAATATTTGAGTTTAATTGAAAAAAGATTAGCATATGTTTTCTAACATTATCTAAAATAATCTGGGTGATTTTTAAATGGCATAGATTCAAAACTTCTTTATGAAAACTTTAATGAAGAAATTTTGTCCTTTTTAACTCAACATATTCTGTTAACCAGCCAGGATGTAAATGTATAGACATATACATGGACTAGCCATACGACTGTTCTTCTAGAATTAACCCAAATCAACCCAATTCCTATTGTCCTTTTCTAGAAACGTTTGTTTTCCATTCTATTTTATAGAAGATGTAATCACTCTCTAGAGTAGGAATTTGAACTTTATGCTTCAACTATATATTCTCAAGTGAGATTGATGTTTTCTTTTTCTATTGGTCTTCCTCATGGTTCACCGAAGATAATTATTATTCCTCTATCTTGGATGCAGGATTCTCTGGAAATCACTACACGTCCTCCCTTATATTGTATTAATATCTATGTCTTAGTATCTCCCATCTAATTAATATGCAATTTTGGAAAATTTAGAACAAATTTAACTTTTCTTTAAAACATATTAAGACAGCCTGGAGAAACCAAGAGAAAAGTTGTTACAGAAATAAGAAATTAATACCACTCAATATATAGTGTAAAAGGACCTCAAATTCCAGCTTCTGCTATTTCTTAATTGCCCTATGGTCTGTTCTCCCTTTCCTCCATAATTGCACATTTCGCACTAGAGTGGTCTGAAGTTAATTGAGAAATATCACAGAAGGAGATGGACTGTAAGTAAATGAGTCAAAAATTTATTACATACCTAATTATTTTATACAACAGGGATTCTAAACATGTAATCTTTAATTTTCTCGAGCCTTCATATATTATTTGCATAATCTGCCTTTTTGTTGATGTTTCTTGTTTAGCTCAGATTTTCTACTTGAAGCAGTAATAATTTATTATCTAATAGTCTAGATTTGACACTGGTATCAAGCCCATATCATATAAATTTTTTATAAAAATTATTATTTCAAAGCAATGCATTTAGTCATAGCATTGATGAATCCCAGAAAAGTGCTAAAAGTCACTTCTCTTCTTTGAATTAAAACATCTATTGGCTTTAGTTATTTATATAATTGCCATCATCCTACACTTGCTTTAATAGCTTAGTCCTGATTTCTTTTGAGAGTAGCTGTTAATGGAACACATGATTAACAACTGTTAATGAGGAACACAGACATAAATACTATGTACAAAACAATTACAGTGGTTTGAAGCTGAGGAAAAAAGGAGACATCCGAGGTTTCACTGGAAGAACATTTTATGTATTTGTTTATAGATATTGTTTATGTTATCTAACATTTAAATATGCCTAGCTAACAAGAATACAAATGCATTACACTACAATATAATCCTTGATCGCCGAATTGTTGCATAAACATCCAGTAAAATGGAATAGTTACCTTTATTTACCTGGCAAAATAAATAAATAGATGAATAAAAACAAAAAATCTCTCACAGCAACCTCCACCAGATAAACCTAAGAGAGAGGCATCTGGGATTGAGTGGGCAAAATCCGTGGACTTTAAATCAAAAAGCAGCTCAAAATCTAGGATCTGATATTTACTTCCTTGTGATTTAGTTAAAGTACTTATGCTTTTTAATACTTGATTTCTTCTTCTGTAAAATAAAAATGCAAGAATCAACTTTGTAGGATTACACATAAATGAAAGAATTTATCCTTAGCCTTTTGGCTTTTTATATCGTGCTGTATGTTGCCTGGAAATTAGCAAGGAGAATTATTGGAACTATTACACTATATTTAACAGTGCAGAATTGACCTTAAAGGGCCTGATTCTTTTAAGGGCCTGAAGGTGGTGTCCGTGAGTCCATCTCATCAACTCTTTCAGTAGTTTATACAGACAACTAGTTTAAGTGATTCATAGGTATAAATATCTTTCTTAAAATATGGAAGCTCATTTCTGTCTTGCTTTTCAATTTCCAGTTACAGAGGTTTGCCATTTCCCTTCCATAGTCTCTTATTTAGTTTATGTTTAGATAAACAGTTGTCAGGTTTTTTAGTCTCAGGACTCTTCTACATAGTTAAAAATTATTGAGGATTCAAAGAGCTTCTGTTTATTTAGGTTATCATTATCAAAATCTATCACATTAGAAATTAAAACAGATTTTTAAAAACATTTCTTTATTATTTCATTTAAAATAACAACAATAACCCATCACATGTAAACATAAATATTTTTCTAGGAGAATAATCTTATATTTTCTTAAATACAAAAATATTTAGTGAGAAGAGTAGCATTGTTTTGCATTATGCAATTCCTTAAAATGTTTTATTTAGAAGAAGACAATTGGATTCTCATATCTGCTTCTGCATTCAATCAGTTGCAATGTGTTGTTTGGTTTAAATATATGAAGAAAATATATACATATGAACACACGTGGTTGGCAACGAGAAGGTTATTTTAGTGGCCTTTATAAATAATTGTGAATATTTTCTTTGGTATTAAACCAAAACTTAACAAGTGCTAGTTTTTTGAAGGTTAGTTGGAACATGGAAACTGAAACCACATCAACAGATTTTTTTGTACTCTGATACATTTAAATCTATTGATCTATCTTCTACTTTGAATGAATGTACTGCTCATACATGATTTTATAATATTATTCACTGATCATTTGGGAAATATTAGTTGACTTCATTATGTCACTTTTTAAATGCTGAAACATTTCATTATATAATAACAAAAAGTCACATTTGTTAATATCATCACTGGTGTTATAGGAAATTTCTTCCAATATTAGGATGCTGTCAAACTCACAGTGGAGAACACAAGTTTTCCAATTTTCAGTTTTGCTTCAAAGTCTGAATTTTATCATTGTTAGTAAACACTTTCAGGTTTCCTTGAGGCAATACACTCATTTCCTTCATTTTCAGAAAAATAACCTGCCAAATATAAAATTCTGGATGAACATAGTTTATCTCTTGTTCATTCTTTATGTAAAAATGGTGTTCCATGGAAAAATTAATTAGTTCAGTTCGCAGCTCAAACAATCACACAAGTGCTCTTCCTCGGGACCAGCAACCTACTCTGGTTTGTGGCCGAAGTGCTTTGTGTGTGCTTCCCTGTGAGTCACGCAGAATTTTAAAAAGACATGTACTCAAGGGGCAAGATTTAATAAAATTAATATTTTTTACTGACCCATCAATAAATTTAAAAGTGGAACTTCTGTTTTTCTTTTCCATGAATGCGTGTCTGTGAAGAATACAATCACTGCTAGTACAAGTATGAAGTTGCTGCCTCAGTTCCTGCTAAGGTGCTAGCAGTTTGACTCATCGCTTCTTTTGCACCATTGATGTAATTTCAATACAGTTAAAAAGCCATTTAACTTTCTAGAATTATTGCTAAAATAGTTTTGACCTCATCGATCCCTTGAAAAAGTCTTAGAGACTCAAGAAATCCATAGACCACACTTTCCGAAGCACTGATTCAGACCATTATAAAAATGTCTCAGCTTTCTTGCTTTTGTTTCCTCTCAATCTATTGAACATTTGTATCAGAGACATAAATTTTCCTACAGTCACTCCTTGAGTGAAAAAATCACTTTTGTACCATAGCCTTCAATGACTCTCCCCTTCCAAAGAAAAAATCGTATTAACCCACATTCTATTCTATATACTGGTCTGTGCTTCCTTCCCTGAACTTCATGCTCCACCGATCACAGAGAAAGCAACACTTTTCTAGCACTTTAATTCTGCTTTTAAACCATTACACATCTGCCTTTGTACAAAAGACCCTCTTACTTTGGTGTTAATAACATTTGGCTGTTCCTTTTCCATTAAAAGCTGACACGTTATTCGTTTCCATCTCTAACCCAGACCCTGCCTTCAATCTTCTGTCTGCTTTCTCACAGCTTCTCTGACTCCTCCTTCACACTTTAAAGTCTGAACTCCATTTCTAAGGACATGAGGGACTTTCGTAATTCTAAACCTACTGGTGTTTTAGCCTTCTTTTTTTTTTTTTTTCCAAACAGAGTCTTGCTCTGTCACCCAAGCTAGAGAGTGTGTGGCGGGGGTGTCACCCTAGCTCACAGCAAACTCCAGGGCTCAAGCAATCCTCCTATCTCAGCCTTCCAAGTAGCTGGGACTACAGATGCGCACTACCACATCCAGCTAATTTTTTCTATTTTTAATAGAGATGGGGTTTTGTTCTTGCTCAGGCTGGTCTTGAAATCCTGACCTCAAACGATCCTCCCACCTCGCCCTCCCAGAGGCGTGAGCCACTGCACCTGGCCTTATTCTTCATTTCATAGTATCTCTCTAATTGATATTCTTTATCTCCTCAACTTCATTTCTTGATTATCCTCCCACTCTGACAATTCCTTTTTTGTTTACCTTAATGATTTCTTCCTTTGCTTGCATCTTAAAGATTGAAGGTTTTCAGCATTCTCTCTACTAACTTTCTCAACATGCTCTTCCAAGTAACCTCAAATCATTCTTGTCTTGATTTTAACGTATATGTTGATGGACCCAATCTATACCTCTAGCTCTGATTTTTGCCTAATGCTTCACATTCTAATTACACATGAGTTTGGTGGACATTTCCACTTGGATAACTCACAGGCACTGGGAGTACAACATGCCCAAAGTATTCTCACCTTCCTTCCCAAACATAGTTCTCTTAATGGTATCACCATCCTCTGAGTTTCCCAAGGAAGAAACCTGGCAGCCTTCCTTGGTCCTTCCAGATAGGTGGCATCTTGTAGTGATTAAACTATCATAAATGCTGGTGACCCATTTTCTTGTGAAATCCTGTTTTAACCACAGGCAAGTGGTGTAACCATGGACAACTTACATTTTTTAATTTTTTTTTATTTCAGCATATTACTGGGATACAAATGTTTAGGTTACATATATTGCCCTTGCCCAACCCAAGTCAGAGCTTCAGGTGTGTCCATCCCCCAGACAGTGCACACCACACCCATTAGGTGTGTATATATCCATCCCCTTCTCCCCACTCCCATCTGCCAGACACCCGATGAATGTTGTTACTATATGAGCACTTAAGTGTTGATCAGTTAATACTAATTTGATGCTTGTTTTCATGGACAGCTTACTTAACTTGCTGATGGCCTGGTTTTTAAATCTATAAAATTGACTTTCCTATAGTGCCTGCTTCATAGGGCTTTTATAGATATTAAATGTTTTTGTTAATAAAGCACTTAAGAGTCCTCAGCACATGTAAGCATGATATAAATATTTATTTAAAAAATCGTAGACTGCTCTCACTCCCTTTCACTCCCACTTTCAATCACCATGGTTGCTGACTTAACCTCGTAAATATCCTCTCACTTTGGTATCACTTTTCTAGTTCAGACTTTTATCACTCACGTAAGAGTTATACAGTAAGCTTTTAACTGATCTACCATCCTCTCTACAAGTTCACCCTATACATTTTTGCCAAAATGAGATTTTAAAAATGAAATTTAGACTGTGTCATTGCTGATCATGCTAATTGGCTAATCATAATTTATAGGATAAAGTTGAATCTCCTGATGTTGCAGGTCCTTTGGGATAAGCCTTCTAGTGCATCTCTGAATACTTGCTGTCTGCACTTTCTTTGCTCCATGAATATTGAACAGCTGATAGTTCCCTGTACTTGCCATGTTCTTTTTTTGTCTCTGTTTTTGCTCATGTTTTTCTCAAGCACACAGTAGATATTTAATAAACATTTGTCGACTGTCAGTAAGGCACCGTTTCTGTTGGCAGTGTAGACTGGCAGTGATGGGATATGGCAGATCTTCAGTCCTTTCGGTAGCTATGGACTGCCAGGAAAGTGGTGTAGACCCCGTGGTCACGTGCATTCTAGACACATGGAACAGAGTGTTTTAGGACTTTTTGCACTTGTGCCAAACAGTTAATTGATCACTTTTCCTTTAAGCACTTTTGGTAAAATAATAATTTAAAATTATCTATCCATATTTAAATACTAACATTAAGAGACTGCATTTCAAAATAAAGTTTAAACAAATATAAACTATTTAGAGAAGTTTTGGTAGGATTAAAATATTAGAAATTTTAATTTTTTTCTTGTTACTTTTAATGTAAAATTAAAACAAACTTCCATTATAACCCTAGAATTACCTTACACTTAGATTCTTTGTGGCTGGAATTTCTACCCCTTGCCTTGGATTATACATTTTAGACTTCATCTACATTTATTTGCAGGTTAAGAGAGCTGTACTAATATAAATTTGCCTCAGTTTTTGCCTGTTCTGTGACCCTTTCATATAGGAACAATGAAAGCAGTACATATATTTAATGTTGTTTTTCATCCTGGATCCTTCCCATCTGCATAGAATGTTTTCTCTTTTCAGTGAAGAGATTGCACAAATTTGTTACAGGATGAGGTCTAGCCCCTAGACCCCTTTTCCAATTTCTCCGTACTTTCCAATCTTTTGGGGGAAATATCCAAGAATTTTTTTTTTTTTTTGAGGCAGAGTCTTGCTCTGTTGCCCAGGCTAGAGTGCTGTGGTGTCAGCCCAGCTCACAGCAACCTCAAACTCCTGGGCTCAAGTGATCCTTCTGCCTCAGCCTCCCGAGTAGCTGGGAACACAGGCATGCACCACCATGCTTGGCTAATTTTTCCTATATATTTTTAGTTGTCCAACTAATTTCTTTCTATTTTTAGTAGAGACAGGGTCTTGCTCTTGCTCAGGCTGGTCTCGAACTCCTGAGTTCAAACGATCCTCCTGCCTTGGCCTCCCAGAGTGCTAGGATTACAGGCATGAGCTACTGTGCCCGGCACCAAGAATTCTTTTTTACTAAAATTAATTTGCTAGTGAAAAGTTTAATGCACATATTTGGTTAATATTATCTATTCTCCGTTTTTTAAAGCTTATCATTTAACTTTTCTCTTCATTTCTCTTGAAAGAGTCAAGGCATACAATAAAACTTTTGATTGAAGCAAGCTTACAATTTCAAGCTCATTCATGATAATACCCTATCATTAAAGATTTAAATTTTTAAAGAGATAGACATAGTCCTATTTTGAATCTTTGAAATTTTTCTGGGCATAAAAGAAAAGTTATAAAATCCTAGTGTCCCTACAATGCCTGTCTTTTTATTTCCTTAATCAAATTTAACAACCTTAAGAGCAAAAGTCAGGATTTACTATTCTTTGTAAACAGTTAAAATGTCCTCTTCCTAAATGTAAATGCACTCCAAGAGGAGACTCTCAGATGGGTACAATATGTCAGATAGTCTACTAATTTTTAAGGAAATATACCTGAATAGAATATATTAATACATGGATAATATGTCTCTTCAAACATTTCCTGAGAGAAAGCCACAGAATTACCAATGATAGCCTATAAGGTTTCTAGAAAATCTCATCTGAAACTGTGCTTCCTTATAATTATTGACATATCCTTTAATATAGCTGCAAGTGTTTAAGTCTTCATTTTTGAAGGTAGAATTGATTTTCTGAAATATTAAAAACATCATTTTGAGCCAAGTTTATATACTGTACTCACATGATTTTATTTGAGGTTCAGAAAAAGATATTCAACCTTAGAGTACTGGGACGGATTGTTTTAATTTGGCTTGTAAAATTTTTGAAGGCAATGTCAAGATTGATTTCTGAAATAGCTCGTTTTTCTAGAAATAGATAATCTTACAAAATGACCGATTTGAAAGACTACTTTCATTTAGATGTTCAAGTTCTAGAGTGCTTAGTTTTTTAAAAAAGGAAACATTTAACTTGTTGTCACATTGCACATATACTACCTTAGGAAATGACAGTCTTATATATGTTCAAGTATTTTAAGAGCAGATCAAAACATAAAGGGGACACTGTTTAATATGCAAAGCCCCATGGAGGATATATGGAGACCTGTATAAGACAAGGGGGAACCAGTAAGCTGGATAAAATTAGATGGTAACATGGTTAAGAAAAGTTGTGATGTATCATAAAACAAAATTTGTAAGGAAGAAATTACATGTTCAGAAAGAGAAGATATTAATAGGGGTGCGGGTGGGCTTCCTGGAAGAACAGCCTGATAATGTGAAGATGGTGGACCTTGCATCCAAATAGAAAATGCTTTGTTTTTCCAGAGATGTATGAAACATAAAGACAAAAATTATCCTGGGTCTGGAGATAGTATTTTCAGGAGTTGAATCCTCATTTCTGGACCTGCAGATTGGATAAGAGAATGACATCATGCTTAGAAGAGAATATCTAATGCTTTCTCTTGGGGCAATATAAGTAGACGTAATCTGTTTTTATTATTTACAAGGACTACAATAGATTTTAGACTCCAACATTTTCCATAAGCAGGTCTAGAAAAGACAATAAAGGGAATTATTAAGGGCTTAATATAAAATTAGATATATTCTTTACTGGAAAAATAAAACTTCTCTATGTTTACATTTGGGTACAAGCAGCCACATGTTCAACAAAAGTCAGAAGAAACTAGTGAATCTTTTGTCTGCTGTTTCCCTGGGGAGTGCCATGAGTAAGTACATTATTCTACATGGTGAATAGTTCAGTGCCTTTTACTTGGTGTGTGATCATAAATATGTACTGTTTGATTGATCGAACAGTTGGCTTAATTGACTTAATGGATTGAGTGGGTAGATGACAAAGGGCACAGCACGGTTATACAGTAGCATAGCACTTCCACCTAAGCGGTATGATTTGACTTTTTTTGAGTAGGAATTATTTTATTTCCATTTTCCTAATTCAGAAACTGTTGTTCAAATTGTTCCAACAACTTAACAATGGTCACCTGTATGGAAAATCGCAGAATGAGGACTTGAGGAAGTTAGGTGTTGGGGAGGCTTCATGACTGCTTCAGACTTCTATCCTTCATCCCTTCTCACAATTTACCAGTATGAACCACATGTTTTCTCGAAGCCGAATGTGTGCCAGGCATTGCGTTGGGTGCTTTACCTGGAATAGCCCTATGGTATAGGTACTATCCTAAGTCTCTGTATCCAGGTGAGTGAACTACAAAAAGATGGAGTGAGTGACTTCAGAGCATCTCTTCTAGGCTTTTAATGGCATTGGTGCACAGTTGTACATGAGGTCATGGTGTATGTAATTTTGCTAGATATTATTAACTTACTCTACTTGGGATTTACACATTTTTGAAACTCTACAAGAAATATATATGAGTGGCTGATTCTTCATTAATTTCACAACGGAGTATAATTTCAATCTTTTGGATTTTTGCCAATCTAGTAGGTAAGAAATGGTATTTCAGTGTAGTTTTAATTGCATTTCTTTTGTCAATGAGTTCGAACATCTTTCTTTAGCATTAAGAGCTATTTGCCTTTATTTTTCTGTGAGCTCTGTCTTCAATTTTCTATCCCATTTAAAAATAGGATTTAGTCTTTTTTTCTCTTTATTTTAGGAGCTCTTTATATATTAGGGGTATTAACATTTTAGCTTTTTTTTTTTTTAGTTTGACACTTGTCTTATTTGCTCATGATATTTTTTGCCATACATAAGTTTTTATTTGATGCATTCTGATTTATCCATTTTCCTCTATTATTTCTGGACTTTGAGTAGTAGTTAGGCAAGTTTTCCCACCCCCAGATTACAGAAGAGTTTACCCATATCAACTTCTAGTACTACAAAATTTAATTAATTTTTTAGAATCTACTTTTTGATCCTTTTGGAATTTACTCTCGTATATGGCATAAGAAATGGATATATTTTTTATCTTTTTTCCCATATAACTATCCAGTTACTTCAATTTCACTTAATAAATATTTTCTCTTTGTCCCTCAGACTTGAGATGCCATCTTTATTGTATTCTATAATTTCTATGTACATATGTATATTTAACCAAGTTGATTTATGAAATTTTTGTTTTGTTCCATTAGTCTCTCTGTCTTTTTAGACTAAAGATTCCACATTGTTATGAGATTTTTAGTGGATTTTAATAACTGATAGGACTAGTCACCCCCTCCTACTTCTTTTTTAATACTTTTGCTTTTTTTTTTAAAAACGAACTTTATAGTTAACTTGTCTAACTCTAGAAAAGAAAAAACTGGTGGTTTTCAGTGGTGTTGTATTAAATTTATAAATTACCTGAGGGAGAATCGATCTCTTTATAATGTTGGTTCTTCCTGTGTAAGTGAATGGCATATCTTTTCATTTGTGTAAGTTTCTTTTTGTTTCCTTAAGAGTGTTTTATAGATTTATTTTTATATATATGGACATTTCTTGTTAAAATTTAGCCTAAATATTTTGTTATTATTATGCATTTTTGCTACTGCAAATGTGGTCTGTTTCATTATATCTTCCATTAAGTTATGTTTGTATATATGTAGGATATTACTTTTGATATGTTAACTTTTTATACCCCATGAGTTTATTCAATTCGCTTATTGTTTAAGGTATTTTTTTTTATTATTTTGGGGAATTTCAATTTCATTTTTTCATGGGGTTACACATACTAAATTACAGCAATGGGAAAATTACTTCACTTTAAAATTCAAAAGCCCATAAAAGTTTTAGAAATGCTTATACTACCTAAATGAAGGCACATCTGTGCTCAATGAGCCTAGTAGTAATATGTGCAAGGCCATAGCTTACAGTGAAGCATCTGCTTAGCTGGACTCTTTTCTAAATTCAGCATAAGAAAATTATAATTCCTCTTACCTTTAATAGTCATTAAATTTCCCTTAAGGTACTAGATATGTAGTTTTGTATATACGGTCCTCCATGTAGAATTTATCACTTCTTCTCATTGTAGGTATGTATTTCTCTATGGCTCTTAATCTTCATTTTCTTTTTGGACAACCACTAGCCTTCCCAGAATTTTGTCAATAGTAGGAAACCTCTTAAACATTAAGTTATGTTTTTCCTTCTCTCAATCTTTAAATGGCTTTTCATCTTATTTAGAATATGGCCTGGAAGACCCTACAGGATCTGTGCCCCAACTTACCCTCTCCACCACCTCTGTGACCTCATTTTCTACCATGTTCCCATCATTTCCTCCATACTGCCTCAGAGGCTTTGCACTCAAAATATTTCTCCCAGATATCCCTTTGGCTCACTCCTTTATCTCCTTAAGGTGTCTTACCGATTAGATCAAATAGATCAATAACTCTTTCCTGACCATTCCTTTAAAGTTGCATCCACACTTTGGTAGATGCTTCATTGGCCCCATTTCTTATCCCTCCCTATGTCTATACCCTTTACTATGTGATTCTCCAGTTCTCTCTCCCCGCAGGTGGGGTGACCTGCCCTATTACGTTCAGTAATATGACTTTGGCCAATAGAATGAGCTGGAAGTGACAGTGTGCCAGTTGCAAGCCTATGTCTCAAGAAGTCTTGGCTATTTCCACTTGTCCTCCCACACCCTCACACTCTCACACACCCCTTCCAAGGCCCTGAGGACCTGTTCAGTCTAGGCTGCAGGAGGTGCAGACACATGAGGTCAGAGCTGAGTTGGCTCAATCCCCACCTCCAAGGTCAGCCTTGATCAACCTATTGTCAGCCAACCCCAGCCAAGATCAGCATAGTTGACTGATCCCAAACACATGAGCAATAAACACCTATTGCTTACTGTAGTAATTTTGTGACAATAGTAAACTAAGAGACACACCACTGACACTTTATTTTACTAAACTTTACTTAACAGTTATCACTATCAATGTATTACATTTACTTCTATGTTTATTATTTTCTACCCTTTAACATTAATTCCATGAAGGCAGGGAATTTCTTATCCAGTATAAAATTGGATCTCAATAAATATTTGTTGGGTGAATAAATTCACAAGTTCTTTCTATAAGTTTCACCAAATGCATTGAATTAATTGTTCAAAAGAATTTCTCAAACTATTTATTCTTTCACACACAGAGACATACAAATGATTTAAACTAAATGAGCAAAGCTGTTTCTAAACTCTTCTTAGAATTTCATATACTATATTTTTTGTCTTTCACTTTGGATTTGTTTTCCTTTATTTTTTGGTCAGGTGTCTTTCACTCAGCATAATTATTTTGAGATTCACCCATGTTATTGCATATATCAATAGTTCATTCCTTTTTATTGCTGAGTGGTATTCTACTATATTGGTATTTTAAATTTATTTATCCATTGATCTATTGATGGCCTTAAGGGTTTTTTTTCCAGTTTTGGGCTAATATAAATAAAGCTTCTATGAATATTTGTTTATAAGTATTTGTAAGAACATATGATTTCATTTGTCTTAGCTAGATACTAGAAATGGAATGGCTTTGTAATTAAGTAGGTAGGTATATATTTAACTTTTTGAGAATCTTCAAAACTGTTCTATAAAAGAGATTGTGATGTACATTTCCATCAGCATTGCTTGAGAGTTTTACTTATTTTAAAAAAATATTATTTTTTACTTCAAAATATTAAATGTTTTCTGTTACATGGATACCTTGTATAAGGCTTAAGTTGGGATTTTTAGTGTGCCTATCACCAGAATAGTGTTTATTGTACCCAATAGGCAATTTTTCATTCACTACCCATCCCTCCTTCCCTCCTTCCTGCTTTCCAATGCCCTTTACATCTCCTTGTGGCCATGTGTGTCCACAGTTTGGCTCTCAGTTATTAGAGAGTGCCTGTGGTATTTGTTTTTCCATTACTGAGATACTTCACTTAAGATAATGGTCTCCAGTTTCATCCAGGTTGCTGTAAAAGACATTATTTCATTCTTTTGTAGTAGTAGTACTATACACACACACACACACAGACACTATATAGAAGTAGTACTCCATATATATATGCCACATTTTCTTTATCCACTCATGAATTGATGGGCACTTAGGTTGATTCCACATCTTTGCAATTGTGGATTGTACTACGATAAACATTCAAGTGCAGGGTGTCTTTTTGATAAAATGACTTATTTTTCTTTGGTTAGATATGAATGGTGGGATTGCTGGCTCAAATGATAAGTCTACATTTATTTCTATGAGGAATCTCCATACCATTTTCCATAGAAACTTCAATAACTTGCAGTCCCACCAATGGTGTATAGACATTCTTTACTTTCTGCATCCATGCCAGCATCTATTGTTTTTTTGACTTTTAATAATAGCCATTCTGACAGGGGTAAGGTGGTATCTCATTGTTGTTTTAATTTGAATTTACCTGATAATTATTGATACTGAGCATTTTTAAATACATTTGTTAGACATTTGTCTATCTTCTTTAGAAAAATTTTCATTAATGTCTTTTGCCCACTTTCTAATGGGATTGTTTGCTTTGTTTTTGTTGATTTGCTTGAGTTCTTTGTAGATTCTGAATATTAGCCCTTTATCAGATGTATAGTTTGCACATATTTTCTTCCATTCTGTAAGTTGTTTATTCACTCTGTTGATTATTTCCTTTGCTATGCAGAAGCATTTTAATTTAACTAAATCCCCTTTATTTATGTTATTGGTGGGTATGCCTTTGGGGACTTAGTTATAAATTCTTTGTCTAGGCCAATGTCTACAAGAGTTTTCCCTTTGTTTCCTTCTAGAATTTTTATGGTTTCATGTCTTACATTCAAGCCTTTTATCCATCTTGATTTAATTTTTGTATATGGTCATTCTTCTGTTTGTGGCCATCCAGTTTTCCCAGCACCATTTATTGAATAGGACTTTCCCCAGTGTATGTTGTTGTTTGCTTTGTCAAAGATCAGTTGTTTGTAGGTAGATTATTTTATTTCTAAGTGTTCTATTCTGTGCCTTCTATTCTGTGTGTCTTTACTTTTATACCAGTAGCATGCTGTTTTGAATTCCGTAGCCTTGTAGTATAACTTGAAGTCAGGTAATGTGATATCTCCAGCTTTCTTCTTTTTGCAGCTATTGTAAATGGTATTAAGGTTCCAATTTGACACTCAATTTGACTATTGGTAGTATATAGAAATGCTACTGATTTTTGTACTTTGATTTTGTACCTTGAAACTTTGCTGAATTTATTTACGAATTCTAGGAGTCTTTTGCTGGAGTCTTTAGGGTTTTCTAGCTACATGATCATATCATCAGCAAACAGGGATAACCTGATCTCCTCCTTCCCAATTGAATGCCCTTCATTTCTTTTTCTTGCATAATTGCTCGGGCTAGGATTTCTAGTACTCTGTTGAATAGAAGTGGTAACAATGGGCACTGTTGTTTTGTCCCAGTTACTAGAGGGAAAGCTCTGGACCAGACAGATTCATGCCAAATTCTACCAGACCTACAAAGAAGAACTGGTATCGACACTACAGAAATTATTCCATAAAATCAAGAAGGAGGGAATCCTTCCTCACTCATTCTATGAAGCCAGTATTACCTCACTACCAAAGCCTTGAAAGGACACAACAAAAAAAGAAAATTACACTATATCTCATATGAACATAGATGTAAAAATCTTCAACTAAATATTAGCAAACCGAATTCAACAACACATGAAAAAGATAATACACCACAATCAAGTAGGTTTCATCCCAGGGATACAAAGATGGTTTAATATATGCAAATCAATAAATGTGATTTACCACATAAACAGAATCAAAAACAAAGATCCTATGATCATATCAATAGACACAGAAAAAGCATTCAATAAAATTGAGCACCTTTTCATGATAAAAAGCTCTAGAAAATAGGCATAGAAGGAACATACCACAAAATTATAAAAGCCTTTTATGGCAAACTCACAGCCAACATTGTATTGAATGGAGAAAAGTTGAAAGCATATACTATATTTTGAAAATTTTCTGGCTGCAAGTGGTTGGTACTCTATACATCACATTCTTCAGAGTTATTTTCTCTCTTGATTATTGACTGAGTTTAAAAAGCAGGAATCAAAATGGTTAGGACTCAAGGCTAAAGTCCACTTGAAAACTCTCCTCCCCTCTTTTGTGGGCCTAAATCAGCAAGGATAAATATTACTAAACAAATTCATTTATGTGATATGGACTGAATGCTTGTACCCCCTGCCTCAATTCATTTGTTGAAACCCTATTCCCCAATGTGACACTATTTAGAGATGGAAGTGATTAGGTCGTGAGGGCAGAGCTCTCTTGATAGGATTAGTGCCCCTATAGGAGGAGACATGAGAAGACTTTCTTTCTCTCCCCCTGTTCTCTGCCATGTGAAGTCACAGCAAGAAGATAGACATCTGTAAACCAGGAAGAGGGTCCTCACCAGAACCTGACCATGCTGGCACCTTGATCTCAGACCTCCCAGCCTCCAGAACTGTGAGAAATAAATTTCTGTTGTTTAGACCACCAAGTCTGTGATATTCTGTCATAGCAGCCCAAAATGAATGAGACACTCATATTTCATTCATTTTAGAAAATATTTCATAGAGCCTACTTTTACTTCCAAACACTGTTGAAAATGAATACATTTAAAGACAGAAAAAAATCATTTTTGATTGATTGAGATATCATTGAAAACAGAGAAATTGTAACCAAAATGTTACCTTTGAGTCTGAGACTCCTAGCTGGGCACTATTTGCCACATTAGCCCTTTGGAGATATGATACCTAAGAGGGCTCTGAAAATAAGATGTCACCATCTTATGTTTTCATTTTTTTTTTCCTTTTCAGATTTTTTATTTGACAAAATTTTGGTAAAACTAAGATGTAATTTTAGAAAAGAATACAATTTGGTCTCTTGAAAGTGTTTTCATGCACTTGCATAATGAGACATTCCAGTCTTTTAGAGATATTTTTGGCTTTGCTTTCTCAGGTAATAAATTAATGACTCTGAAGACTAGGGCTTGACTTATGCTAAAAATATTTGAGCCAAAATGTATACCATGCAAGAGTTTAGTCACTGCAATCGAGCGTCTTCTTCACTCCATGGAAATTGCTGTCCAAACTGAGAGTCTGTCCTTGGTCCTGTGGGCAGGGAGGTCCTGCTCTTCCAGGCAGGATCATAAAGGCCACTGTTTTGCCAAAAGTAGGAACTCTGAAAATTTGTATTTCTGCCTGAGTCTGTCCAGCAGCTATTAAGGGAAGGAAAGAGATGCATCTATTTGTGATCTAAAACAAAACTTGATGATTCATCTACTGCTTCTTTCAGGGAAGTAATAATTCTTCATAATTTATAAATTGTAGAATGTTTCCATCATTATAGCAATAGAAAACTTGTTTATTTCTACTGAGTTTTACTTGCTTGAGATTATTTCAGAAATTTTTCAACTATTCAAACCTACTTATTACAAATCTTAGCTTGTTACACTTCTGTTATTAGCCTATAGTATGTCTTTTGTTGAGGCAATATCTATAAATACTCAGTTGCATTGGTATTGTTGAGTTGTTCCATCACATGAGTGCAAAAAAAATGTGATTAATTTTCTGCTTCACCTATGTTTGTGAGACAGAGATTCCATGGCATATGGAATTGAGCTGAAGAAGATATTTAAATGTTTACATTTAGAAGTGGAAGTCTAATCATTTAAATTATTTAGTCGACTGTTGAAGTATTGCTTGAATTGTTTGGAAGGTTGATTCATCTTGACTCTCGAAGTATCACTCTTTCCAATTCTGAATGAGTATTTTTTCATATTCAAATTTAAATTCAACTTTTCTGCAAACATTGCTGTGACATAGTTTTAATAGCACCATCTGTATTTGTAGTCCATCTGTGAAATAAATAAACAAATAGGCCTATTTTGTTCTCTATACCAACAGCTGCCAAAAATTATTTTTTTTAAAGAAAAAAGTTCTAAAATAGTCTACACGTGACTAAAATGCAAAACTGTGAAATCATCTTAGAAGTTACTGTGGTTAGAATTTTCTGCTTTTCATTGTACCACTCATATAATTGAAATCTATGTATTAATTCAATTCAAATTACTTGGGCTTACATTCTTTGTGTGTGTGACTGCATGCAGTCATGAGGTGGTTTATATCTATACTGAAAAAACAACATTTTTGTGAAACTTTTCATGTGTTGAAACTTTTCTTTCTTCTCCTCTGCCCTGGGCTCATTTTTGTAAATGTGTAATTTCCATACCTGGGAGCCATAGATTTCCCTATAAATTGCCCAAGCGCCCAAATGTATGATAAAATTTAGAAGCAATCACAAGAACTTTGAAATGATTTTTATAAAACCATAATTTGGCACAAATTCCACTTATTCCATAGCCACTTAGGGAAGACACAGACATAAACACATGCACCCTATAATTTAACCTTTAAAATTGTTAATGACTATTTTTTGTTTGCTGTCCTTTCATTTGCCTGCTCTTCTATCATAGGGAAAAGGTAGAATGTATGACATTCAAAAGGTTGGTGCCAAGTAGCCTTTACTCCTCCTTTTCCAGCAAATTCAGTGGAAACGATTTCTATAACAAAATAAATCAGCCCTACCTTGCCAGGACCATGCAATTTCAGTAATGTGCCTCGTGCTGCTGCTTCTGCCACAATGGGAAGAGAATGTCAGAGTTCTATGCCCCAGGTTTCCAGGAAAAATTCTGATGGGATGCAAGGGCTGGTCCTTCTCCTAGAATGACATTTATTGCATGTAGCAACCACAAGAACAAGGGGCTGCAATCACATGAAAAGCAGGAGCCTTTTCTGTCATTTGAGAGCAACCCAGTTCTGCCACATCCACTTGACTGAATTCTCTTGTTTGTAGGAGAAAGGGGCAATTAGTTCAGGCAAAGTCATTACTACATACTGAGTGGAGAAGCCTGCCTGACCCAGCTGCTCTTCCATGCTGGCTTTCCCTGTTTCCAGTGAGCTTTTAGAATGCAGACTTTGTGCAAACCTGCAATATCGTGACAAATCACACCTCCTCTGAGTGCTGTGTATTCTCCTCGCGGTGAACTTGGAGGGCTTCCCAGCTTCGGTGCTGATGGATTTATCCTTGTCTTTCTCTTTACAGGAAGACAATCAAAGAGTTATTGGTGGGGAGGAAATCTTGAACAACAAGGAAATTTGAAATGAGCTAAGGACGATTTTTTTCAGGATTTTGAAATTAAAATTCTAGTTTTACATAAAAGATCCAAAGTGGTTTAGGGAAATTTGACTGTGAAGCATCTCTGCTCACTAAAGTAACCAGGAAGACTCTATGAAAGGGGTGACCTTTCCAAATAGAGAACTGTTCTTAAGAGAAGTTAATATACTAATGGTTGTCATATACTGAGGTCTGTGACTGAAGCTCTGTGTAAATTCATTTTATCCTCAAAGCAATGCCATGAAGTAAACATCATCCTTATTCCCATTTTATAGATGGAAAAACTGAGATAGACTATAAAAATAACTTGCCCAAGTTCACGGAGTTAATATGGAGTGGAGCTGGGTATCACTTGGGTGCTCTGGTTCCAGGCGTATGTTCCTAACCACTTGCCTCTACTGTTGCTCATTACAATGTATCTTTAGCAGTATTTGCTTTGGAGTCAGACAAGCTGGGCTTAGCCCTTAGATCTGACACTTCCCTGTGTCTCCCTCTATTTACATTCCACTTCACTGATTTTCTTCAAAATAATTTCAGTTCACTACAAATTGTGACTGTAAACATTGTACTGTAAATGCTTCGTAGTTTTCCCCCAATAAAAAAAAAATAATTTCATCCAAGTTATTTGTCACTCATGCAGTCTCTACTTTCTCACTTCTTATCATTTATCCACCTCCTCAATCTGGCTTTCTCTTTTAATGTTTCACAAAAATTGTTTTTCACAAGATCACTCTTGATCTTTATCTTGATAGAGTTAATTGGCCATCTCTTTGCTCAACCTGCTCAATACAACTATTATGTACCCATGATAATTAAAAATAAAAAAATTAAAAAAAAAACCCCACTTTCCTCTCTTGGATTTTATGACATCATACTGTCCTCCTCTTCCCCCTTCCTCTTGGGCTGTTCCTTATCTTTCTGTGCCTGAAATCTGGACGCTGGCATTCCTTGCAGATAGTCCTAGGCTCCCTCGGTTACATTCTCTCCCTAGGTAAGTTCATCCAGTCCCATGCCTTTAAATGTAACCTAAATTCTACCAACCGCCAACATTGTATTTCATGTATTGTGTTTCATACACTTTCTCTGAAATACTGATTCAGCGGGCTAGTTAGCATTTCTATTTTGACAACTCCTAAGCATCCCAAACTTAATGAGCACAAAACTGAACTCCTGATTTCATATCTAAAACTTTTTCTCACTCTGTCTTTTCCCATCTCAGTGAATAACATTGTTCACTTAGTTTCCCAAACCAGAAAGCTGTTCCCATGCTTTCAACTCTTCAATGGCCCCAGAATTGGTAGGGCTTTCGCTGATCTTCCAAACTCATCTGGTTCTACTCGCTCTCTTGTTGTACTTCAGCCACATGGCTTTATTTCATTTTCTTGAACACACCAAGTTCTTCTTTCCTTTCCTAATATGTCAGCACAAACATATCCCTTCACCTACTCTCCTTTCTTCTATTCCTGTGACTGGTTCTTTCCATTCAGTGGGTTGTTTTATATGTTACTCTCATATATAGGACCCGCTAGATTATCAGAATTGATGATCTCTTTATTCTCTAGCATAGCCTTTTGTCAAATTTCCTTCACAGCACCTGCCACAATTTGTATTTAAATACTCATCCACTTGTTTACTTGGATTACCCATCTCCTCACGAGATTATATACTTCGTTAGTACAGAGACTGTTTTTTGTTTCATGTATCATATTCTTAGTGTCTCACACAGTGCCTTGATGTAGTAGGCACTCAATAAATTTTTGTTAAAAACATAAGATAAATGGCGTGGAAAATTGTTTTGAGATAGGGTGTGTGCTAGCATCCCTCAGAGTGGAGCAAAATAAGGAAAAATTACACTTGCAGAGTTTGGAACATTGTTTTATGAACTCCCAGGTTTCAAATTTATTAAAACCTCTATGAACATCAACCCACATACGACATGAAGTCCATAAAGAAGCAGTAAAAGGAAAACACAACTAAGCGTTGTTTACTGTCTCTACTTTCCTGAATCATTCCCAGAGTGAGTCTCTAAACGGTTCTCAATGCAGAAAAAGGTGTCAATAACAAATGAGAGCAGTTCAGTCACTTCATCTGTGAAATGCTCTCCCTTTGATGTAGCTGATGGGAGAATTAATAGATTATAGCAGTTTAGCAAATAAAAATAAGGGCAGACTTAGATGCCTTTAGTGGGAGAAATTACTTCTCTCTTTCATTGAGTATGAAGTGAAAAAAAAAATGAAAAAAGAAATATCAACTCTTACCATTATAATTAATCATTCAGTTCTTGCACAAAAAAATACATACTTGGGCAGAATCAGGACATAATATGTCAAGTTTAGATTCTTTTCCTATTTGGGATTAGTATTTTATGAATTTAAAACCTCAATCTTGAAGGCCAGGCGTGGTGGCTCATGCCTGTAATCCTAGCACTCTGGGAGGCCGAGGCAGGCGGATCGCTCAAGGTCAGGAGTTTGAAAGGAGCCTGAACAAGGGCGAGACTCCGTCTCTACTAAAAATAGAAAGAAATTAATTGGCAAACTAAAAATATGTAGAAAAAAATTAGCTGGGCATGGTGGCACATGCCTGTAGTCCCAGCTACTCAGGAGGCTGAGGCAGAAGGATCGCTTGAGCCCAGGAGTTTGAGGTTGCTGTGAGCAAGGCTGTCACTGCACTCTAGCCTGGGCAACAGAGCCAGACTCTGTCTCAAACAAACAAACAAACAAACAAACAACAAACAAAAATACTCTCAATCTTGGGACTTCCACTTCTAGTAGAGATTCAGTAACAGGAGCTAGATTTAATCTCTTGCCTGAAATAATTGAAAATATCTGAAAATGATTTTCAGGATATTGGACATCAGGCAGGCAACAAAGTATAATGATGCCTTGGAGATGTAAAACCCAGAAGGGGAGCCCTAAAATAGCCTCAACTTCCTGTCTGGAGAAAATTCTGAGGCTGCAACACAGGGAAAGCCTGGGCAGAGCCTGGTGGTCTCATCCAATTGAAGAGAGAGAGCTGAGAGTCCCTGGAGGACAAAGTGGCTTGAGTTAGTAGAGCAGAGTACCAGAGGGAAGAGCCCTGCATGTAGAGAGAGCTACATAGGTTCCCCTCAAGAGTTTAAGTGCATGCTCATAAGTACACACATGTAAAAAAATTGTCTGAGGCCAAATAGGAACCACCTGAAAGTACTAGTGCAACCAGTACTTGAGCTAGGATTGCGAATAGTTCCTGTTTTACCTGAGTGGAAAACCTCCTAATGCATGAGGTATTAATAAAAGTACTCAAAAGTCAGGAGTGGAGAAAATTAACCCTAGGCCAAATGCTATTTTAGTTCTGCCTAACAAAGGTTAAAAGTAAGACCTGAAAGGATCATATGTTTTCTAAATAACTTATTGCTGTCCCAGAAAAAAGGTTAAGAATATTTATAGAAATACAAAAATATAATATTCAGCATCCAAAAAAGTGAAATTCATCATGAAGGCATACGATAATTGAACATTACCAGGCAATGATTCCCACTTTCCCAAAGAAGTGGGAAAATATGGTCCATAACGAGTAAAAAAAAAAAAAACTCAATCAACAAAACAAACCCCCCAAATAATACACATGATAGAATTAGTAGACAGGATGTGAAAATAGTTATTTTAATTATAATTTATATGAGGATATAAATTATAATTCTCACTGGAGTTAAGTGATATCTCATTGTGGTTTGGATTTGCATTTCCCTGATGATGAAAGATGTTGAGCATTTTTTCATATGTTTCTTGGCCATTAGTCTGTCTTCTTTTGAAAAGTGTCTGTTTATGTCCTTTTCCAACTTTTTAATGGGGTTGTTTGACCTTTTTCTTGTTAATTTTCCTGAGTTCTATGCAGATTCTCATTATCAGCCCTTTATCAGATGTATAGCATGTACATATTTTCTCCTATTCTCTAGGTTGTCTGTTTGTTCTAATGGTAGTTTCCTTGGCTGTGCTTGGATAAGTCTCACTCACGTTATGGAAGGCAATGTGCTTGACTCAAAACCCACCAATTTATATGTTAATCCCATTCAAAACTACCCTCACAGAATAATATTTGACTACATATCTGAATGCCGTGGCCCAGACCAGTTGACGTAAAATTAACTTCCACAACCATGAAATATTATACACTTGCTAGAAAAGAAATTTGCAATTATATGTTTCACTGGACCCAATAATTAGTTGCTCTGTAGAAGCACAACTCTTTCTGCCACTGAGATCAGAGATAGCTTTTTCCTGTGGCTCTCATGAAATGGACAGTCAAGTCACCTGGCTGTTGATGGATGAACAAGGTGTCAGTCTGTTTCTAAATCAATATATCTATGGGTGTGCTGCTTTGGCAGTTTACACCATTCTGTTTCTATAACTTCTTATATTTAGTCACATTGGCTGAGATTCTATAGAAAAGGTTCCTCTGGTTGTCTATAAGACATACTGAAATGAATTCTGGAATTAATAATGACACTTTTTAAGGTTCTCTCCCTGACCTTTAATATTAAACACCTGACTATGATATTTGTCTGCAAGATGAGGCAAATTTTGAGGTACAGTTGACCCTTGAACAACAAGGGTATTGGGGAACCAAACCCCACGCCATCAAAAATTGGTAAATAACTTTGGACTTTTTCAGAACTTAACAACGAACAGCCTGCTGTCGACTGGAAGCCTTACTGATAACATAACAGGTAATTAACCATATTTTGTATCTTATATATGTTATATACTGTATTCTTACAGTAAAGTATACTAGGGAAAAGAAAAAGATATTAAGGAAATTATAAGGAAGAGAAAATACATTTACAATACTGTTCTGTATTTATTAATACTATAAGTTTAAAGAATAAATTGTCTGTCTGAAATGGCAGGCACTCACAGATGCAGACCTCAATCTACAGTACATATCAAGAAATTCAACTTTTTCTCCATGACTTTTCTCTGCTTCTTAGGAGCAATTCCAGCATCATTAGTGGCACTTCATATGGGTTCCATGGTATCATTCAAGTGTTACAGTATTACACTAAATGGAAAGAAAATTATGTGAGAACTACGAGGGATCACTTTTTACTATGATATGTAATTTACTGGAGAGATGAACTGGAGATGATTATCGTCACAGCATTTTAAGGATATTTGGAACATGTGAGCTCACCACAATAGCAACAAGAGGTGGCTATGAAATCATTATAGTAGTATAGTATGTACTACTATTAGTTTTATGTGATTATGATTTAATACTGCATCTTTAAGTTTATTTAAATTTCTCTCAACTGTAAATGGCACCATGTACAGCCTATAAGTGTTTGTGTGTCAGTTTAGATAAATTTTAAGTTTTCACAATATATTCGTGTATATTTTATGGTAGTAAGTGATAAATTAGACTAGTATCCATATATATTTTATGCATTCATATACTACCTTTGTCTCAATTTTTGTTTTTTGCTATTTTTAGGCTATGTGGTTTATCAGCAAGTTTTTTTAAATTGTCCCAAATCTCCAAAATAATTTTCCAATATGTCTACTGAAAAAAATCTGTATATAAGTAGACCCATGCAATTCAATCTGTGCTGTTTAAGGGTCAGCTATATATTTGGTAGTCAGCACTCATCGGTGTGAACCAGACTGATAACATAATATTTAGATCAAATAAAGGGCTCAGAAATTCACTAAAGGAATAACTATATTTTGTAACTTTCCTCAAGTATTTGTAAGGTATAACTGTTTCAATAACAATTGAGAAGAATCTATGTTTGGTTGTGATGCGGGAAGCAGCCTTTGCCTGGGGCCAGTAATAATTTTAGACCTCCAAATATGAGGTAATAAAGTTTTAAAAGTCTTTCACACACTCACCCTTACTTCTGTTATTTTGCATTTGTGGCTATTTCTTGCTTTCTTCTTACAATACTATGTCTCTATTTCTTATTCTTTCAGCTATGCTTCAAACTTCTTTTGGGTAGAGATCCTATCTTCTATTTATTTTGCAGGGGTGGCACCAGCTACCAAAAAAAAAAAGAAAGAAAGAAAGATTCATCATGAACAAGTGGAATTCATCCCAGAGATGCAAGGATGGTTCAACACATGCCACATGCAAATCAATAAATGTGATACATCGTATCAACAAAATGAATGACAAGAAATAGATGATCATTTCAATTGATACTGAAAAGATATTAGATAAAATTTAGCATCTCTTCATGATAAAAACTCTCAAAAAACTTGGTGGTATAGAAGGATCATACTTCAACATGATAAAAACCATTTATGACAGACCCACAGCTAGCATCCTACAGAACTGGGAAGAACCGAAAGCCTTACTTGTAAGATCTGGAAAAAGAAGAGGATGCCCACTTTTACCTCTGTAAAAGGTACTAGAAGTCCTAGATAGAGCAATTAGACAAGAGAAAGAAATAGTGATCATCCAAACTGAAAAGGAAGAAGTGAAATTATTCTGTTTGCAGATGATATGATCTTACAGCCAGAAAAACTTAAAGACACCACGTATTAGAATCAATAAACAAATTCAGTAAAGTTGCAGCATACAGAATCAACTTAAATCTCATACCTGAAATTACTAAATCACTAGGTGACTAGGACACTTGGAAAACTGAAATCCTCTCTCTCCGTGTAGTCCCAAGGCCATGTGATCCTTCAGCAGAGTAGTCAGGCTTCTTATGTGGTAGCTAAAGGCTCCCAAAGTGAATGCTCCAGGAAAGAGGTGGCACAATCTGACAGTCTTCTTTAAAGTTGGAAATGTAACTAGTATAGCATCATTTCTGTCATATTTTATTGGTTAATATATGTCAAAGAACAGCCCGGATCCATTGTGGTAGGAAAAGACTACACAAGAATATGAATTCTGAAGAGCATGGTCCATTTGGATCCATCTTTGGGGACTAGCTTTATATTCTCCAGAGTTATCCTTTTAAAACAGAAATCTTATCTTGTCACTTTCTGCTGTCAACACCCCAAAACTTTCCATCACACACAGAATGGTTTCAAAGTCTTTAGCGTGATCTACCAGATCCTACATGATCTTGCTTCTGAATACCTCTGTAATATTATTTACTGCCACTCTCTGAAAGTGTCCTGGTATTCTAAATTATCTGGATAACTGTCTCCGTGTTTTAGTTCATCTGACATTTATCATGTCAGGAGGACTGCAGGAAATTTACATTTAAACAAAGTCACAGGTGCAAGATGAGGAGATAAGAAATTGTCACTGTTCCTGCAGAACTGAGAGACTCACAAATAGGATTTCTATCACCTTATCAGGTTTTGTTGCTTATAAAGGCCCATCACATTCATCACATCTCTTGGTTGCATTACACCCAGAGTGGGAGTCACTTTCCTTGTTTTCAAATTAAAAACCCAAAGCTTTTAACCGCAGTGACTTGTCTAATGTCAAGGATGTAATAACTGGTAGAGCCAGAACATACAAGTAACTCTTCTAATTACTTGCTCAGTATTCTTGCTACTTCTTCATATTCAAAGAGTAGACAGGAGAAATTCTGAAATATCAGGCAATTGGAAAAGAAAAGACAAAATGTATACATTTATACTTGTAGTGTGCTGTCTTATCTCCTAAACTCACTTATTGGATAAAAGTTATATTTTAAGATGCTCCTTGGAACTTCCTATTTTTCATTGTAGACAATAACCAGTGACATATAAGCACAGATTGTAATCTTCGCAGAGCTAATCTTTTTAACATGGGCTAGAGTTGGGATTCTTCCTAACCTGGTATTAATTCGTTATTGACCAAGAACAAGATTAGCTTCAGTGGATTGACAGAGACAAAAGCCTTAAATGGAGGTCAAGAGAGAGTGGGTGATAAAAAATATGGAGGAAATGAAGATAAATATCGTTTTATTTCTTTTTGCTGTTAAAGGGAGCAGTGAAATGTGTTCAAAGTTGAGGTAAGGGGGATGGCAAGAGGATTTTTAAAAGATGGGAGATGTCGCATGTTTGCTCTGTCATGAGGATGCTCCAGTGAACAGAGAGAACTTGATCCCTGGGGAAATGGCCTAGGTAATGTCAGGAGCAAGTTCCTAATTAGGTGAGTGAAGCTGGGGTGCAGAACACAGGTAGAAGAATTGACTTCTTCTAGGAGAAAGGCTGCTCGTACATCATATAGGATGGATGCAGTGAGCATACATGCAGATGCTTGATTTTGGTGGATTTGGTGGACTAGGGGGATAACTGAGGTTATCTTCTGAGTGCTTCTGTTTTTGCTGCTAGAATTTTTCGGAGAGAAGATGTTGGAGTATTGAGGAGAAATAAATTATTGTGAAATTGTCATCTGAGTGGAGTGAATGGAATAGGCTATTTGGAAGCATATTTGAAGTTCTGGAGCTTCTGTTTCTCCACAGAAGAGTGATCTGATCCTGATTCTCTATTCTATTGCTACATAGTCTGCTATTTTGTCAAGAAGTCATTATTGAAATTGTTCTGAATTAATATTGCCATAGAGCTCATATATATAGGCTGAGTGAATTGCCCCAAATTTTGTATCTGTTGGGGACAGATTCAGAATAGGTGCACCACTGTAGGAGATATTGGTCACGACGTCTTATTAGACTCTCCATAGGCAGATTGCTGACGTCTCTTTGCCTGTCATCGTGAAAATTTTAGCAGCAATACCATGTAGGATATTGCAAAAAAAAAGAAATGATTCCATGCTGGAGATAGAAAATGTGTTTGCTCTATCTGCACCCACTGAGTTGAAGCCATTCAGCTGGCATCAGGAGGGTTCCTTGTTCTCCAGGTAACGATGAATTTTTATCATTGTGTCATCATTCTGTCTTGCTGCTCCAGCATTCTTGCCAACACATTTTCCTCCATCAACAAAGGTGGATATTTTTCCTGACTTATTTTTTATTTATCAGTGAATAACCACACAACCACAGGAAGGTCTTAAACTCCTGAATAGCATGACTTTTGAGTAGTGTTCAGAAAAGCCTAGAGCATTATCTTGCTATCTTTCTCATAAACAATTATTTATAAGATATATATGTATATATGTGTGCATATATAATGAATCTTTTTAGTAAGCACTGATTTTAAACATTTAATTAGTCAAGTGGTAAGTAAAAAAAAAAAACAGCAAACTTTTCCAGTAGAACCTTCAAAGCTTAAAAACAGACTAGTTACTGTGTTTTTCTTTAACGAATAGGACTATCCAGCATTATAGAGGAAGTAAGTAGGTATGGCTTAGTGATGGAACCCATCAGTAAGTAAAAGGGAGATGTGCTTTTTCTTTCTTAGTGCCAAAAAGAAAAATAATGATATATTTTTGAGCCATAAGTTAGGTAAAACCATAGCTGTATGAAAACCAAGTTTATTGGTCAGAACCGTAACTACTCATATGTCATGAAGCACATTGATGCGGAGAATATATTTATAAAAGATAAATTTTTCATACTAGTTCAGAAATGCTCTAAGTACTCTGATTTTAAATAAAACCTTTCAGCCAATTTCAGAATGTCATTTTCTGCCCTCTAGTATATTTGCAATTTTAGACCAAATGTAGGACTTTTCACTTGGGGATAAAAACCTTTGGCTTTAGTCACTGAACTGTCTAATGGAATAAGAAGTAGAAGCATTCAGAAGTGATAATGGGCAGACGATTTAAACATGCTCTTTAGCATCCTTAGCTCCTCTAGGGAATAAATATTTTATTCTGTGGACTGAGAATTAGTTTTTGAAGTAACACTGATAGCACCAGAAATTTTCCAGCTCTATGCCTCTGGAGACACTATCTAGTCCAAGTAATTGGACTTTTGGAAGTGGGGCTGGTGAATGTTCATAGGCTGGAGTTTGAATTCAGACCAAAACCTGGCAGGGAGTTATTTAAGCCTGTAATAAATTGTTGTGGAAGGGCAGAGCAAACACAAATTATTCTGAGAACTCTAGGCTAGGATAGCTGAGAGAGCATATGTTCTATTTCCTACCCCCAAAGCATAGAGGGTACCTGAGGATGCGTGCCTTTCCAAGGGTGGCTTCACTTAGAATATGAGAGGGATAATTGGGGCTTGCCATATAAATACCAAGGATTGGAATTATATCTTCAGAGGGATTGAACAATGTTAAAGAACCCTGGCTTGCATTTAATTATTTATAAAATGAAGCCATATGATATTAAATTACATTTTGTCTTAGAATATTTCACCTTTCCTCTTACTAATATATAAGAGTAATGTAATTTGGGGTATTTTTCTGATCTATTGATGCTAGGCATAAATGAGGGACCCAGGCACTACATAATACTAATACTAAAGCTTCCCTTGTGCAGGGAGAGCTACTCCAGGATATTTTGAGCTTAGAAGGGGACGCAGGAAGAAGGCTGTCAGAATAAACAACTGCTAGAATAGAGTCAAGGCAATGGTTTTAATAGGGAAAAGTATTTTTTCTCTTTCACTTATGTGTGTTTTACTTACAAGACATGAAAGGTCTGGTTCTAACTCCATTCTTTCTACAACAGGAAATAAATAAAGATTTTGAAAACTAAATTATTTAATTTACACAAAACCCCATAAAGGCCATGTTACCAGATAGTGGTCCTGGCAATCGTAATAACCCACACTTGAGGTGCTTACAGAAGTAATATATAGAGGAGAGAGACACTAAAATAATTCTAATCCTGAGGCCCCTGGGAAATATTTCACAGAGAAAACACAAAAATAACAAACTTGCTGCTAGGAAAAAAATGCTGTTTTTAGATGGTCTTACAAGTCCAGCTCTCAAATGTTCCCCTTTATTCCATAAACAGCTACATGAAGAGTAAGTAGTTGAAAATAATGCAAAAATACAACAGTAGTGGGCCTACAGGTAGTTGGGTACAAGTAAGGCCTTGGGCTCACTTAGTGTCTGGGTAGAGAGAACTGTGCAGAACTTTTGACACTTTGCTTGGAGTTCTCAGATAAGTTCTAGAAAGTACCAGGCTAGGAAGAGATTTCCATTAGCTAAGTGTGCATAGTGTGAGCTTAATGTTGAGTCTTCCTGATCACCCAGGGGGTAAGAAGGAGCCGATGTGGACTAAGTCATTACTGTCCTCGAGCTTGGTAGACTTGAAGATTTGGAGATGGGAAGGTTCCTCTGGGTATATGAGCAAGAGTCATGCCTAGTTCTATATTACAGGCACACTGGGACAGAAACCACTTTGATTTTTATCACTTGTGATGATCAGGTAAAGAATAACACATCTCATTCAAGGAGATCCAACAGCTGGAAAAACGCTTATCAATGAAAGCAAATAGGACACTGGGTATAATAAAATTGATTTTGTAGGTAGATTATAAATTTAGAGAAAAAAATTCTCCAGCTTGTAAGGAGATACAAATACAGCACACAAAATATTTTTTGGGGGATTTAAAACCAGGATTTCCCAAATCAATTCAGTAGATGAAATGAGGGAACATATTGTCGCTATTGAGAGCTGCATTGAAAGCTTTAAGATTAAAGGACATAAATAATCTCAAAGCCCAGAATAAAAGCAAGGAAATAACAACTATGAGAGAAAAGATGAAAGATTTGGTTGATAGGCTCAGGAATCTAACATGTGAATCATTCACAAAGCAAAGAAAAGAATAGGCAAAATATACGCATTACTGAAAAGAAAAAAATGCCTGAGCTAAATATAGAGTTGGATCTACAGTTTGAAAGGGCTTATCAAATTTCTGTCAGGAATGATGAAAAAATGAATTTGTTCAAACATATTTTGATAATATTTATTAACTCTAAAGATACAGAAAAAATCTTACAAATGTCAATAGACAGATACTAAGTTATCTGCAAAAGAAAAAATAATCTAGAAATTGACTACTCATTTGCAGCACTGGATGTTCTAAATCAGTAGTAAATCATCTCCTCACCACTGAAAAAAAAAACTGTGGCTCCTAAAATTTTTATATGGCCAAGGTATTTAACTGTAATGGGAGAAGAATTAAGATAAGTTCTCTTAGAAAAAGTACCATTGAAACACAAAAGATAAAGTAACTATGAATGCAATGTTTTAAGAAATAAATAATGACATAAAAATGAACAAACAAAAGACACTAGAAAGATAAATAGGGAGATTCTAAAAAGAACCAGGTATAATGTTTAGAAATAGAAGATGTGGAAATAAAAACCTAAAGTTGATTCTTTGGCAAAAAAATTAAAAATCTGTGTTGAGTTTTAGCAAGAAAATATTAGGCAAAATAAAGTTAACATTAGGAAGGTAAAATGGACAAAAATGTAATTTATTATAATTAATTAAAAGACATAGAAAACCTGAATATTATAGCCATTCATGAAATTGACTCTGTAGTTAAAAATTTTCTACCAAGATAAAAACTTGAGACAGTTTTTACAGGTTGGTTATAACAAATTCTTAAGGAATATGTTATTGCAATCTTATGCAAACCATTCCATGGAATGAGAAAATAGAAAATGTATCCTGACCCATTCTTTGAATCCAATGGCAACTTGATGCCCACACAAGAAAAAATTAAAGTCCTATGTCACTCTACAAAGATGTAAAATTTCTAAGCAAAATGTTAGTGAATAAAGTCTATGAACTGAAAAAAAGAACAAATCATAAAGTTGAACTTATCCCAGGAAGGCATAAGTGTCCAGAAATATCTTTCTGTCACATTAACTTGTTAAAAAGAAAAAATATAGATGGCCATACTAATATATACAGGAAAAGCATTTGATGAAATTCAGTATCTACTCATGATAAAAATTCTTATCAAAATAGAAACTAGGGCTTTCTTTACATGACAAAAGAAATCTAGCATACGCCAAAAGCACACATTCTGAATGGCAAAATTTTAGAAACTTTTGTTTTATTTCAGGTATAAGACAAGATTACCATTGCCATTGTAAGAGAAAATATGGACTAAAAGATACAAAGATTAAAAGGAAGAAACAAAAATGTCATTATTTATAGATGTTCTATTATTTACATGTAAAATCCAAAGCTTATACTCACAAATTATTAAAAGAAATAAGAGGCCGGTCGTGGTGGCTCACACCTGTAATCTTAGCACTCTGGGAGGCCAAGATGAGTTCATTGCTCAAGGTCAGGAGTTTGAGGCCAGCCTGAGCAAAAGTGAGACCCTGTCTCTACTAAAAATAGAAAGAATTGGCCAATTAAAAATATATAGAAAACATTAGCTGGGCATGGTTGTGCATGCCTGTAGTCCCAGCTACTTGGGAGACTGAGGCAGGAGGATTGCTTGAGCCCAGGAGTTTGAGGTTGCTGTGAGCTAGGCTGACACCATGGCACTCTACTCTAGTCCAGGCAACAAAGTGAGACTCTGTCTCAAAAAAAAAAAAAAAAAAAAAGAAAAAGAAAAAGAAAAGAAAAGAAGAGAGTTCATCAACATAGCTGAATTTAATGACTATACATGAAAACTTGTTGCATTCCTATGCACCAGAAATTAAGCTGGAAAATATAAATTAAAATGCCATTTAGCTATCTTGAGCAAGAAGAACAAAGTTGGAGGCATCACACTGCCTGATTTCAAAGTGTATTACAAAGCTGTAGTAATCAAAACAGTATGGTACTGGTATAAAAGCAGACGTATAGACCACTGGACTAGAATAGAGAGCACAGAAATAAATTCACACATCTATGATCAACTGATATTTGACAAGGATTCTAAGAATATGGAGTGTGGAAAGGACAGTCTCTTCAATAAATGGTATTGGGAAAACTAAATATCCATAGGCAGATGAATAAAATTGGATCCTTACTTCATACCATACACAAACATGAACTCAAAATGCATTAAAGACTTAAACATAGAACCCAAAACCAAAAATTTCCCAAAGAAAACATAGTAAAACAGCTTCTTGACATTGGTCTGGATAAAGAGTTTTTGGATATGACCCCCAAATCACAGGCAATAATAGCAAAATAAACAAATGGGATTGCATTAAACTAAAAGGCTTTTGCACAACAAATGAAATGATCAATAGACCAAAAAAGCCACATATGGACTGGGAGAATGTATTTGCAAATCATATATCTGATAAGGGGTTAATATCTAAAATGTATAAGGAACTCATGAAACTTAATAGCAAAAACAAAAACAGAACCAAAAAAACCCGATTAAGAAATAGGCCAACAACCCACATAGATATTTCTTGAAAGAGAACATATAAATGGCATACAAATATACAAAAAGGCACTCAGCATCATTAATAATCAGGGAAATACAAATTAATATCACAATGGGACATTACATCACACCTATTAGAATATGGCTATCATCATAAAAACTAAAAAGTAAATATTGTGGAGGATGTGGAGGATATGGAAAAAAGGGAACCCATGTACACTGTTGGTGAAATGTAAATTGATACAGATACTATAACAGTACCGAAGTCTCTCACACATTAAAATTAGCAAATAGAACTACGATCCAGCAGTTCCACTTCTAGAAATAATACATATCTAAAGTAAATGAAATCATCAAGTTGAGGAGATATCTGCACTCCCATGTTCATTTCAGCATTTTTCACAGTAGCCAAGGAATGAAAACAACCTAAATGGTTGAATGCATAAAGAAAATTTGGTCTGTATACACAATAAAATACATTTATTTGGCCTTAAAAATAAAGAAATTCTGCCATTCGTGACAACATGAATGACCCTGGAGACATTATGCTAAGTGAATCAAGCCAGATGCAGAAGGACAAATACTGCATGATCTCACCTGTATATGGAATCCAAACAAGTCAAACTCAGAAACAGAGACTAGTGACCACGGTCTGGGGGGAGGGAAATAAGAGGAGATGTTGGCCAAGGTGTACAGTTTCAGTTACACAAAATAAATAAATTTCAGAGATTTAATGTATTACTGTGTGAGTATATTTAATAGAAGTGAAAATTTGCATGTCCAGCCATGCTCTCAAGCAAATAGCAAGAAAATAGAAAAATAAGATTTCAAACAGATTCACTGAGGGAATGTGGTTCTCATTAACCTTTCATGAAGAAACTGTTTTGACAACTGCTTTGAACTTAAGCCAGCCAAGAGATGAATAGGAAAACAAGGAAAGGGTTTATAGTAAATGATAAATTCACTTAACAATAGGACAAAGACTACAGCAAATGTTTGGATTTTGATTAAGGAATGCAATATAAATGTCATAAATGTTAAAAGGCAGATATGATATAACAAAAATCAGAAGGGGAAGAGGCAGAGAAGTAAGAATAAAATACATTAATTTCCTTATCTTTTGCTGCTCTTGGTCAAAACATGTTTTAAAACTGATAGATCAAGTAATATCACTAAGAAAATATGGTCCTCAAAAATTGAGTCATAGGGAAATAAAACAGGAAAAGGAAAGAAGAGTAACAATATTAATTTTGTCATTGATCATACAATGTATTAAATCAAATACTGGAAAAATAAAAAATGTATTAATTATTTAGATTTGTAGATATAAAGGTGAACACTAGAATAAAAATATTAATTGTCTAAATTATTTGAAGAAACATACTCAAAACAAAATAAAGCAGACTGTAGAGTAAATAAAAGAAAGTGATGAAATTTAAAGTGAATAGAGCATGTGATGACAGAGAGAAGACCAAACTCATGTTAATAAATACAAATGTTCTAAATGAACTCACAAAAATAAAAGTTTCTGATTGAATTACAAAGCAAAGCCAAATAATAATTTCTGCATAACATATGTCTTTTAAAGATAATTTAGAATTGTTGAAACATTTCTAAAGGATAGGAAAAGACCTAAGAAGAAAATACAAACAAAAAGGGAAGAAGTCATTATCTTACGTTAGACTGGAGTGGAATCAGATAAAAATGCATTAAATGAGTTAAATGAGATAAAGTATGATAATCTATAAATATCTATGTATCAAATAAAACCATATGAATATTCATCAGGCAAAACTATTGGAAATACAGAAAAAAAAACCCTCGTTATTGATAGCCTTTAGTCCTCTATTATTCACTCATGACAGATCAAGCAGACAAAATATAAGCAAGACTACGGAAGGTACAAATAATGTGAATAATGATATAGGTCCTTTTCAAGTGCTCCTGGTGCTAAAAATTAAAATAGACCATATATTAACAAAATTAATGCCATAAATTAAGACCTGTAACCTACTTTCTGATCAAAATTAACCATAAATCACTTTATAAGATATTTGGGGAATAAGACAACGTCTGTTAGAAGGAAATCGAAACTATAGAAAAACAAAACCAACAGATAAAAGGCTCTCTTAAAAAATTATTTGATAAAAGAGAAAATCTATATCAAAACAGTAAAATATATGGAAAATAAAAAAATGGTAGGAATATATTGGAATCTTTGGCATACATACAGATGGAAGGAAATAACTCTATACAAATTTCAAGAGAAAAACAAAAATAAAAAATGAAACACCCAACACAAGAACTTAGATAAACTAAAATAAACCTAGAGAAAACAGAAGGAAGAAACAAAAATAATAATACATAATGAATTAGAACTGATAATCATTAGAAATAATGAGTAAATCTGATGTTGGTTCTTTGGGGGAAAAAACCCCAGATCATAACAACACTGTTAAAAGTGTTAGCAAAACCAATCAAGGAATAGAGAGCAGGATATGCCAATAAACCATAAAAAATGATAATGGAGACATAACAAAAGGTACAAAGGGAATAGAAAGAAAAATAGCTCTGCCCAAATTGTGCAATTCAATTTGATGAAATACATTTTCTACAAGAATGTAAATGGTCCAAATTGCCTCCAGAAGAGATGCAATAATAGTACTAAATGCTGTTTATTCTGTACCAGGCACTATGGTAAGAGCTTACATGTCTTGTTTTAATCTTCACAAGAAACTTATGAGATGGGTATTATCATTAATTATTTTTATCATTCTCACTTTTCAAATGAAGAAATAGAGGCACAAAGGATAAGTTATCTGCCCAGGAGCTCACAGCTAGTAAATGATGGAGTCAAGGGTCTAACTGTGGGCATCTGGCACCAGAGTCTGTGCTTTCAAACAGTTTACCGCACTGCCTTTAAGGAAACCTAAGCAAGCCAAATACCACAGAAGCAGAGATTGCTGTCCAAGAGTTACTTCCTGAAAAAAGCATCAGGCAAAGAAAACTCTTCCAGGCTTTGAAAGAGATTTCATCAATGTTATCTGACCAGTTCCAAAGAGGAGAAACAGGAAAACTTCCAATTTCTTTTATGAAGCAAACATAACCACGATATTAGTGCTCCCAAAATACAGCACTTAAAATATCAATAAACTAAGCTTGCAACTGATAGAAACGGTCTAAGTAAACAGGATTCCAAGCAAACAGAATTGATCAACACAATACCAGCATAATAAACTTAATTCTATTATAGTTAGGTTTAGCACTAGGAAACCTAGTAATAAAATACATCAAATAATATACTAAAACATAATAATTTTACATATGCATAGATGCTGCAAATAAAATCAATAAAAGTTAATATCTGTGATTGGGAAACATTCTGGTTAAACAGTAATGCCTTGGAACAAGAAATTGACTTGTGAACACTTCTAGTCTATATGCAATGATCCTCACAGTCGTACTACAGGCTCCTCATAACAATTGTTAAAGAAGCCAGAGAAATGAAGTTAAATATTGAGAAATAAAAAGAATAAACACAATGTGATTTTGCTATACACTCATAAGAATGGCTATAATTAAAAAGACCAACAATACAAAATCTTGGCAAGAATGTGGAGCAATTAGAGCTTTCATTTATTGCTCGTTGGAGTACAAATTGGGACAGCCACTTTGGAAACAGTTCTTGTAATATTATAAAAAATATGTATGTATTTGTATACAATACCAAATATATACATACTTCTTGACCTAGAAATTTATATATCCTGATAAATGTACATATTATTATTTAAACATATTTAAGAAAAATGAATGCATGTGACCACCTAAAGACATATGTGCAAAATGTGTTTGTAAAATTCTTTGTACAATATGTAACAGCTTATTATAGTAGCCCCAAACTGGAAACAACCCAAATGCCAATCAACAGCAAAATGCATAGACACATTGCAGTACATTTATTGAATGCAGAACAGCTACACAATAGAACTCCCGCTACAACAACATGGGTGAATCTCACTGTCAGACAGTGAGTGAATAAAATCGGACACAAAAGAGTACGTAATGTATGGTTTCATTTATATGAGGGTGACGAGCAAAAAATTAATGTCTGGTTGTAGAATATTTGCTGTAGGAGATGAAGAAGGAACGGATTTTGGCTGGGAAACACATAAGAGAACTGTCTGGAGTGCTAGAAATGTTCTATATCTTGTTTTGTGTGGTCTTTACAAGGGTTTATGCATATAAGCATTCATCAAACCCTGCCCTCAAAATCTGTGTCCTATGCATGTTAGACCTCAATAAAACATTAATAAATAAAATTTGCATAATGTAAGAAACATAAAGGCACAATTTGAAGGCTTTGGATTTAACACAAATAAAGATTTCTATTTTACAAAGAGCATCATAGACAAAACCAACCAGTAAGTCATAGACATGGAGGTGATTCTGACACAATATAACTAAAAATAATTAAAACTTGAATATATAAGAAATTTCTTCAATTTAGGAAAAATAAGACAAGAGCACCAGTAGTTAGCCAAAAGAAAGATAGTTCAGCAATTCATAAGAAGGAACATGTATACCTAAAAGATGGTAAAGATTGTTCACTCTCATTAGTGAGGAATATTTTCAAATTAAGAAAAGCAAAAGGAATTGAAATGATAATTTTTAGCATTAAAATTAACCTGCAGAGACAAATTGTAGTGAATTTGTGTATGTGTACACATTGCAACTCATCAACTTTGTTCCTTGAGATATATCCCTGAGACAAATAATTCTGCATATGCATAAAGAGATTGCCCAGCATTGTTAGTAAAATCAAAGAGTGGGAAACAACCCAAATGTCTGTCAATAGGGACCTGATGGTAAAATGTAGTATTGCAAACGATGGAATACTATGCAGCAGTGAAAAGGAAACCACTACTTCTACAGGGGACAGCACAGAGGACTCACATATTTTGAAGAAAAATCGTGAAGAAACATAAAGAGATAAAAAGCTCAAAGCCATCATGTAAATTATATTCAAGTATTTATGGCCACATGATGGGTTGTGGTGAAGATGACATCATATTAGAGATGATACAAAGGGACAAAAGGGAAGAAGATAAAAGCAGGCAAAATAAATTTTAAAAGAATACAGGAAGCAAGCATTATAGTGTGCTGTAAACTGTGGCTCACTGCACTAATTCTATGCATTTGAAGTCTAAAAGAATAAAGTAACTTCCCAGAGAACACAAGAAAATAACTTGAAACTTTTCCTGTTTCCTTTAAATTGCAGTTTATAAAGCTGAATCATATAAAAAATTAACAAAAGAAAGAAATAACTATGTCAGAATAATATCATTCATAACATACTTTGTTGCTGGATCTTGTTGAAGCTTAACCTACATTTGCCTTATATAATATTTTATTAGTTTTTGAGTATTTGAAATTAAAGTATCATTAAATATGCTTCAATTTGAAGGAATGCCATGTTGATTATCTGATTTCTAAAGATCTAGGTGTCAGAAAAGTTTGATCAGATTTATATTTTATCAGTTTAAATCTGTGAGTATAGTTTTTGCACGATATTAATAATTATGTAGCTTATGGAAATCTACAATAATACTCTTTTATCTATAGAATTTTATGTAATAATATTAATTAGTCAAATCTTATATAAGGCATGATAAACTGAGAGTATGCTGGGATAATAATCCTCAGAATGACATGACTTTAAGTGACTTGTGATTTCCTTAGTATAGATGTGACTTTTTTTTTATTGTTACCAGAGAATTACTCAAGCTCTAATTTAATGAATGATCAATTTTGGCAACTAAAATTCTATTTTTTTTCATCCTGAAAAAATTCTAGTCAACACAATTTTATTGATATTATTAACACTGTGTCAGAATACTGAAAAATTTAAATACTATACAAACTGCAAGTATAATCATCATGATTTTCACCATATCATTCTAATATACTAAACCTGTAGACAAGGTCAGTTCATTTTGTTAAGTAAGAGCAAGAGTCATAATGAGTTGCAGAAGGCCATTATTTTCTTTTACTACAAACCTGCAGATGTTTATAATATGTAGATCAACAGCTTGTATGTCTGGTATAAGCCAAAACTGTTACAACTATGATATAAGCCCAAAAGGAGTGCCCTGCAAACATTAAAAGCAGGAAAGTAGATGTGCGTTGTTAATAAGGGGAAATGTCCAGGCATAGTGAACATTACCAGTTCTTACCAATATTGGGTTCTCCTTTCCTTCCTTGGCATCTGGGAGACTGCACGTCCCATCACTCTCACTGTTAGGCATGAACAATTGTCTAGCTCTGGATAATTTTGTGTGACAAGATATGACATGTTTCAACTTCCAGTGTGAGATTTTCTGGTTTTCTATGTTTTTCGCTGCCATGGTAGCTAACAGTATTCCAGTTGGTGAAGCATCAGTCATTCTGGACCCTTGAGTGACTAGGTGAACAAAATATTTGCACCTAAGCCCAGTGACCTGCAGCACAACTAATTTACATGTGAATCCACTAGTAGTTCGAGATTACTTGTTCCTGCAGTATAAGCCTAGCATATACTGAAAAGCTCATCAAAATATTTCATTCCAGAGATTGAAAAATAGAGTGGGGCTTATATCTAGACTACATTAATTATTAAAAGATAAACAAGATAGATGATCCAGTAAAATTATGGGCAAGTATCTTGAACACAAAAGAAGATACACAAATTCTCAATAAATATATAAAAAGGTGCTCAACCTTGGTCAAATTAAAACATAACCAAAGACCACCACACATATATCAGAACAACTAAATGAAACAAGCTGATAATACTAAGTGTTAGCAAGGTTTTGGAGCAATGGAAGCTCTGGCAGAAATGTAAATTGGAATAACCACTTTGCCAAGTTGTTTGGCATTATTTACTAAATCTGAATGTACTTAGTGCCTATGGCTCAGCTATTCCATTGCTAAGTATTAATCACATATCAGGATGAAAGAGCTAACACCTGAAAATAAAAGTAGAATAGATAATTAGGTAGTGATATATTCATATGGTGGTATGCTATTCATCAATAAAGGCAAGCAAAGTCTAGCAAGACGTAATCATGTGGAAAAACATTGTAAACATGATATTGACTTAAAAAGTCATAACCAAAAGAAGACATATTGTATTTTTCCTTTTCATAAATTCCAAAACTTGCAAAGGTAGATGTTAAGTTGGAAGTCAGCATAATGCTACCATTGATGAAGAGAGAGGAGCAGTGATTGTGAAGTTGCTTGAGGGTCTTCTGGGTGTTTCAGTATTAATCTCTTCTATCTTTTTTTAAAAAAAAAATTTTGTGGAAACAAGGTCTCATTATGTTTCCTAGGCTGGTCTCAAACTCCTGACCTCAAATGATTCTCCTGCCTTGGCCTCCCAAAGTGTTGGGACTGCAGGTGTGAGCCTCAGTGCCCGACCTACTCTGTTCTGTTGGGTGGTTACCAGGTGTCATGCTATGATAATTCACTGAGAGGAATATTTGCTCTGTATACATTGTTCGTGTGTTTTTTATACTCAAATAAAAAGAGTTAAAAAGAACATTATTATTAAACCAAAATCTCTTTCTGATAAATATGTGGATAAGCAAAGAAAATAAGGAATATACATTTCAAGCAAAGTATACTCTATGGTAAAATTATATTTATAATCTTTTTAATATTTTAAATTTTGTATATTTTATTATACTTTTTTAATTTGAAAGAAAATAAAACTATTAAAAATGAAAACAAATACCTCAACCTATGACAGGCTACAGAATTCCCTTCATAATTTTCTTAAACTCTTATACCTTCATTCATTAATTCTTCTTTTTCGGAGGTGTTAAATTTAAGGTACTATTTTAAAAATGTATCTATGCATTTCTGTTTTATTTAATTACTTTTGTTTCAATAATACTTTTTTTAAAATTTTACTATATAATCAGTTATCTTTTTCAGCTTTATTTAAAAAATTAGTAAGCTCGGCTGGGAACTTAACCACCATTTTTATTAGTTTCCATTAGAAAATACATTCTGAGTTATTAAAAGTAACACAAACAAACTTTTAGAACAAGAAATCTCTTTGATAAGTTGAAATCTTTGCTTTTAAGAAAGGGTTTATGTGAATATCTCCCATAGTTTGTGCCACAGGAAAGCAAATCTGTTGAGTGGATACAAACGCATATTGTATATTTTGTTCCTTCTTCTCAGTTTGTTGTGTCTGGTGATTTTTATTGACTTAGGACATATTTTGTCATAAGAAGGTTATAACTAAAGTAATATTTTTCAAAATAATTCTTCACTTTGTATGGAATCAGAAAAGACCTCGTATAACAAAAACAATCTTAAGCAAAAAGAACAAACTGGGAGGCATCAGTCTTCCAGACTTCAAGTTGTATTATAAAGCAATAATAATCAAATCAGTATGGTGTTGGCACAAGGACAGAAGCATTGATCTTTGGAACACGACTGAGAATCCAGAGATGAAACCATCTGCATATGGTAACCTAATCTTTGATAAACCAGACAAAAATATACATTGGGGAAAATAATCTCTTTTCAATAAATGGTACTGGGAAAACTGGATAGCTACATGCAGAAAAATGAAACTGGATCCCTACCTCTCACCTCTCACAAAAATACACTCAAGATGGTTCACAGACCTAAACCTAAGGCAGGAAACCTTAAGAATCCTAGAAGAGGAGGTTAGAAAGACCCTTTCAGACATCTGCCTAGGCAAAGAATTCTTGAAGAAGACCCCCAAAGCAATTAATGCAGCAACTAAAATAAACAAATGGGATCTGATCAAATTAAAAAGCTTCTGCACAGCCAAAGAAACTATCACTAGAGCAAATAGACAACCTACA
>CAUYMX010078100.1:0-17603 GCA_963573855.1 Lepilemur septentrionalis | reverse complement strand
CATATTAACGCCACATTACAACCTCATTTTTCCTAATTCTTAAATATATATTCATTTATGCCATTTTCCCTACCTTCTTCTTTTTTTTTTTTTTTTTTTTGAGACAGAGTCTCACTCTGTTGCCCAGGCTAGAGTGAGTGCCCTGGTGTCAGCCTAGCTCACAGCAACCTCAAACTCCTGGGCTCAAGCAGTCCTACTGCCTCAGCCTCCCAAGTAGCTGGGACTACAGGCATGCACCGCCATGCCCGGCTAATTTTTTCTATATATTTTTAGTTGGCCAATTAATTTCTTTCTATTTATAGTAGAGATGAGGTCTCACTCTTGCTCAGGCTGGTTTCGAACTCCTGACCTTGAGTGATCCACCCGCCTCGGCCTCCCAGAGTGCTAGGATTACAGGCGTGAGCCACTGCGCCCGGCCTCATTTTCCCTAACTTCAAAGAGGAAAAAAATCACCTAACTCCTCTGATAGTTTTTCGGACCTCTTATTAAAGAAATGGGATGGAGATTTTTTTTTAATAATTAATGGAATAAAAAATTCCACACTTATTTATTATTTTCACATGTTAGATAATTATTTTGAGCACTTTAAATGTACTTAAGTAGTATTTAGATAAGCAAAAAGAAAAGCGCGTGTTATGTTTTTTCTCAAATATTTTTCTTTGTTAGGAAACTATGGCTTAATTTCTTGGAAAAACTAGAAGAATTTATAAAAACAATTCTAAGAATGGTACCAAAATGACAATAAAGTCTTTTAGAAAACACATATTAATAGATTAAAGTGGCTCAGGTATCTTAAAGTGAAACATCTAAATATAAACCTTGCCTTGTGTAGGACAAACATTGTATAGAAATTGCATACAATTGTATGGGAATGTAGATTTGGTGAATAGAAGATATAAGATAACTAATTTGCTAAACTTTGTTGTACATGTGATAAGTCAAGGGAATAAATTAATATTTTTAAATTTGGCATATAAATACTTAAGAAAATACTAAATTTGTTAATATTTTCATTTTGTACATTATCATTTCTGTTAGCTTGAATTTACTTTGAATTACAAAGAAAAGGGGAAGATGTTTAAGCAGTAGATATTATTTGGTAGATTGAATGGAAATATTTAGATTAGTTTCAAAAAACTACAGATTGATAAAACCCACACTGTGCTTTTAGTTTCATGACAAGAAAATGCTGTGTACATTTTTAAAGGATGTAGTACAAACATTATGGTTGTTTAAGGAATGATTTTGTAAAGTATTGATTACTTTCTGAAGATTATATGTTTTACAAATAACTTTATGTAGTTACATGTCAGAGTTAGAACTGTCCTGATTCTAACATTTAAGGCATTTTTATAACTTACTGATCAAATTAAAGACATAACTTGTATTCCTAAATACAAGGGGTTAAAAAAATTCTCTAAATTCACCTCTTGGGATATGGTGCATTAATAGTCTGCTAATAATTAGGCAAATATAGCAATTGATCTTAAAAATATATAAACCATACTTTAATGTTTCATTCAAATTATCTTGACCTGCTAAAAGAATATCCAGTTATAATATTACTGCTGTTGTAGCACTAACATTTGTTTAATATACACTGGGCGGTTTGTTAGGTGGAGTTTATCCAGTTTGTTTCATAACCCTATAGAAATATTGATGAGAGAGAGTTATAATGTTGCTGCTATCTGCTACAGCTAACATTTGTTTCTCACGTACTAGGCACTTCGTTAGGTACCCAGTTTATCAAGTTCAAGCTTTACAACAATATAGAAATGTTGACAAGAGATAGATTTCAGTAGGAAATGGAATGAACAGGGTAGGACTCATTGAAGAGGAGACACCCACGATCTAGGCAAAGACTGCAAAGACATGAGGAAGCAATCTCGGTGAATTCCTGGAATAAGAATATTGTAAGCAAAAAGAACAGGGTGGAATGTGGGTTCTGCAGTAGAAGTGTGCCTGGCTGCACTGTGTGTCTGAGAAAGAATGAGTGAGCCTTGTAATCAGGGCAGAATCAATACAGAGGAGAAGAGCAGAGATCAGAAAGATAATGGGGGCAAATGATGAGGTACCTTGGCAGCAGGATGATGAAACATCCCACACTCCCAGGCCTATTTATGTTTATGTGTATTGTTCTGTTACTATTATTATAACCCCTTTCAATTTCTAATTTGGTTCAGATCATAAATTATACAGTCGCTCTACTTACAAGCATTATATTAATGGATATCTAGGCTTTTATACCAAATGTAAACAGTAGCCATGCAGGGTTTTAAGTAGAAGAAAGACAGCTCTGATTTATGTTCTAAAAGGTTCATTTTGGCAGCTGTAATTTGGGCATCTAAATTCTTAGATATTAGCTGGGAGAACCCTTAGGAGTTTATTACGGAGTTTCAGGTGAGAGACGATGGCTCAGACCAATGGTAGCAGTAGAAATGAACAGAGTGCTTGAAATTTGAATATTTTAAAGTTGAGCAAGCTTGATTTTATGACAGTTTGGTTAGTGACTGTTTATTTGGTTGTTTGGCTAGTGTTTTATATTTTTTTAAGTAAGGGATTCTATGATGAAATATTTTTTTTCTTTTTTTCATTTTTTTTTTGTTCTGAGAAACTAGAAGGGAGAATTTGTCATCAACTGAAACAGTGAAGGCTGCAAGTAGGTGAGTTGAAATGATCTTGAGTTCATATTTGGATGTGAAATGATCTTGAGTTCATATTTGGATTGTTAAGTTTAATATAGCTAAGAAAAAACTAAATGGTGATGAATATAGGTTTTGAGTATCAGAGTGGGCTAGTCACAAAAAAAATTCTGCATTAGATATAGTAATTTGAGAGTTGTAAATTTATAGGTGATATTTAAACCCTGAGGATTGATAAGATTGTGAAGGAGTAGGCATAAGACCCCTTGCATTTTAAAACTCCAAGAAAAGTAAGAGCTATAGCATTAGGGACCAAGAAGCAACTCCCATGATATGGGAGAAAATTTGAGAGTGTTCAGTCCTATAAGTCAAGTGAAGTAAGTATATCAAGAAAAAGAGAGCTGTGTCAAATGTTCTGATAAGTCAAATAAACAAGCACACAAATAGAACATTAAATTTAGGAACTCATCTATCATTGGTAACATTGATGCAATCAGATTATTCAGTGGAGAGACAGGAATTTACGTGGAATGGAGTCTTTGGAATTAAGACAGAATTGGAGGAAAGAAATTGGAGATCTCAAGTTTATTACCAGAGAAATGAAGTAAAAGAAAACAAAGAACAATATTAATCCTAATCCATCTAGAGTCATATCTCAGTGAGGATGGTTCAAAGCATTTATTTATTTCCTTTGTCCTTTTTCCATTTCCACCTTGTGCTAGGTATGTAACGTTAAGGAAGTTAGTGACTTTTCTAAACACAAATTTATGATAAAGTGTATTATGGTTATGATCTACCTCAGAGTGTTACTTATGTTCAATAAAGTGAGGTCTTCTATTGAAAGTATCTAATATATAATAAAGTTTAAAAAGCAGTCATTATTACTGTTGTTTTTTGTTGCTGTTACCACTATTTCTGTTATTTCCACTGTCCCTGTTTGGTTTTTACTTAACAACATAGGAATGGTTGGAAGTGTCCCATCTTTCCTTTCTCTTTACACTTTTATACCCCTCTTATTTTTCCTCTTGTCCCCATGATTCTAATATCTCTTTCTCTGAGTCCAAAAATCAATTACTAAGCAAACACACAAAGTAAAGATTAAAAACTTCTTGTTTAATCTATAGAGGGGAACTGGATGTTTTTAAATTCTCCTGCATAGTGCATTCATCAGATAAAGAATTCTCTTCATTGACATTTTTTGTATGTTATATCATAACTCCTCACCTCCCAGGGTGAGGCTGAAGCAGAATGATAACGTGAAGGAGGTAGAGTTGTTAGCTACGTCTCTAACGTTCCACACTTTTCTGGCTCAAGATCTTTTCCTCTGCTGCACGTTTTGGTTAACATGTCCAACCCTCCCTTTCTTCACTGATTCTTAATTGTTTTATGCCAGAGTTCTGCACTCTAACGCTGTTCAAATGAGAATGCAAGTTGCCTCTAGCCCACACAAACAATTTATGAGCACTGAACATCTATGTAATCTCTATTTTTTAAAAGATGGTAGCAGTGAGTGTGGAGAAGATAAACGATAATATATTGTGGACCAAGTGCTCCACTTCTCCTTTCCCTCTTTCTGAGGCCCAGCCCATGGCATTATGACAGTCCCATCTTACAAATGGTTGAGAGTCATGGTAAATATGGCTTATCACCACAGATTACAAATCTCATTATTTCATCTTCTTTACACAAACTATTAATCAGAGTTGTAATTGGGATTAGCATATTTGGTACTCCACTGACTGGAATTCCTAGATTGTGAAATATATTTTCTTTACCTTGATATTCTGAATAATGGCATCCTGTTTTAAAGTTTGTAACATAGTTGGAATTCACATGTTTTAACTAAATTGAACCAAATTTTATTCCATTAAAATCCTTACATAAGGTTTTCCTATATTTAAGTATAATGACAGACAGTTCATTTATATGTAGTATTTTATGTCTGTTACTGTAACTTCGGTTCTCACTTTATAAGATAACAGCATAAAACATTTCTCACAAATCTTTTTGTCCTCATGTGAGATAATGAATATTCCTTGAGTTGTAGTCTTAAAAGAAATTTCAGATTCTCTATATAATGTCATTTAATGAAGAAAAGATAATAATATAGCTCAATGTTCACTCTATTGATCTCTTTGATCACAAGTTCTGGTACTACTTGTATTGGTTGTCGAATATTGCTGTAAAGCCACATGTTGATTTATATGAGAGAGTAGTATATACTGTAACATGATGTTGGGTTCCAACACATAAAATGTAAGATGTTCAAAGGCCTCAACATGCTAAATAGAACTACCAAAAATTGGTAACAGATGACTAAGGAGTTATTAAACATCACAGAGCTATTGGAATAGCCATGGACTGCCACTTTACTCCAAATTCAATCCCTAAAAGGAGAGCAGAGGAGGGCTACCATGTTATGAACTGTCCGGATCAGAAATTCTTTTTCTTCTCCCCAGGAGAGAGAAAGGGGGAGCCACCAACCCAACATCAAATGAATCACTTTGCATCAAAACTAGCTTGTGGCTTAATAAGATGTTACATCTGAAGATCTACTCTAGAGAGTCCAAGAAAAGAGTATTTGGTAAGATTATTCTCAGGAAACTATGAGAAGAGTCTCCTAATGTTTGGGAATATACATAAACATAAAGACTGGTGCCTGATTCTGACATAAAGATTACCAAAGATTAGACTCATGCCTATAGTCATATAAATAAGAAGAAAAGCATAGAGCTCACTTCATTTTGGTTTAGCTGGAGACTGCAAAAGAGGAGTTTTCTCGTGTCTGCAGCTCGTGTAAAGGGGTCACATTCCCCAAATCAGTATAGAGTACCAGCAGCAACTAGCGGCAGACGAACATCTGAGCTGAGTTGGAACTGAGATATTCTTCTAACATGGACAATGACAGTTTCCATAAAATAGGGATGTTCCCTCTCACTCCTTACCTTCAGGATCAAAGGAGATCAGTCTTAAATAGGATGAGATTAGAACATGTCACAAAGTCTTGCCTTGTGTCTCCCTAACCACTGTTACTGTTAAACTAAAGGCATGACTGATGACTGCCTTTGAGGGTGTGAAGATATGAAATTGAAATTGGATTTGAAAGTTGTAAATCAGACTTTACTTTTCATAAGCAAAAGTGGCCAGAAAGTTATGGAATGTGTCCAGACTATTATTTAAGAGATGAGGAATGTGAATAAGATGTAGAACTGTTAGAAAATATAAATATCATTTTAAGTTTATTCCCCCTTTGAGATTCCTCTATAAACTAGATTTTACCTAAAAATGAGAATACATTATATGGCTTATACAAGGAAAGAGGGAGAGAGGAAGAGAGAGAATTAATGTTTAAACAAAAAAGTATTATTAAAACATCTGAGAATTAAATGAATCATAACTTTTTCCTAAATGTGATTTGTAAAATCTAGTAGGAAGGTATTATAATTTAAGCTTTCAAATTAAAGCATATTATTAGTAATTTTGGCTCAAGAATACTTTGTTTCATTCCCAACAAAAACTTTTGTAGGATTGAGATAACTAAGATTTAATTATATCAATTTTGGGTGAGAATTCTAGCCATTTTAGTGAAATCATGACATGTTTTCTGATATCTACATCTCTGAGTTTTAGAATTTACATTGGAAAACACAATGGCCATTTAAGTAACCAAAATGGGTGACACAATTTTACTCCTCACTCTTGTTTCTCTTCAAGTCAAAACATACATAAAAACCATATTTTTCCTTCACCAAACAACAAGTTCATAATTTTAAGATAATAAATTAAAACAATGTTTTTCTTCTTGAAATAAAATTCTTTCCTTGCACGTTGGATTTTTAAGGTTCTATTTTCTCCCAAATGAACTGTTTGAATGTCAGTTACCAAATCAACAATTATTTTTCTAATATCTCTAACACAACATTTTTGGAAGCCTTTAATATTGGTTGTCATTCAGTGTTCAAAATGTGTTGTCATTATTCTGCGTTTATACTCTAATGTACACAAGGATGATTGCTTCTAATTCAGCTTTACAAATTTCAGCTAATCATCTTTGGAGTTTACCTGAATAAGTAGCATTTAAAAATCTTGTATTAAGAAGTAATAGATAAAATATTCTCTTATCAGTTATATTCTCATTTCAAACTATGTATCATATATTTCAATACCACAGTACATTCAAGTTCTAAACTTTATTTGTACATAAAGTAAAGTTTTTATTTAAAAAAGGAAATGTTACAGCTATGTAATTTACTTATTTACATATTTGTTGGGATTCACCACTGTATCATGTCATTAATCTAAAATTATTAAAAATTGAAAAAATTGTGGAAAATAAAACATCAACGATGTTGAAATAATGCATGTAGATCCTTGTATGGAGTATATCTGAATCTAGAATTTGTAGAAAGCATAAATGTCAATGAGAACATGAGAAATTAAATTAGATTAAATGTGTAAAATTAACTATAAAAGACTAAATTTACTAATTTTATTTCATAGTAATAACAGTCATGAAGCAGCTCTTTGGGTTAAATAAATGAGTCAAATTGGCTTTAAATACTGTCAGATTTCCTATTTGGAACAAACATAAAAATGGCTGAGTCTCCTAATTTGTGAGCCTATTATTACCCGAGTACATGAAGAACAAAGTGATTTCTAAAATCATCAGAGCCATTTAAAATTAACTAATACTTAATGTGAATCTACATTTTCAAACCAGTAAGGCATGTCAGTAAATTGCAAGCCAAAAATTCCAATAGGCTTATTTGAAATAAACATTAAAAAAAGTATATTTTAAACAATTCAATTGATTGTTTCTTTTTCCCCTCTTTTGGCTGCTATAATATGTATTTGTTTAAAATAATATACAGATTACTTATCAAATGGTGACATTATATACTAAGTGGGTCACAAGACTAAAGTAAATCTGCAACGGTATTAGAATGAAGGGATAAATATTCCTTTAAGTGAAAGTAATTAAATTTATTAGAGATGAAATTAAGCTGTATCCTCAGAGAAAAGATATTCCTCCATACATTTTTTTCTAAAGTTTATGTTAATTGTTTCCACATAAACATTTCTAATTACTCATTTTATTATAATTTTTAAAAATCTATGCTAAGAAAGTATATTCAGAATTAATTTCCATATATTCCATATAAGCAGAAAATCTGCAAAATGAAATTTCATGAAAATCAAGGAACGGTAATGTCAAATATAAAGCTGGACATAAATAAGATTGACATTTCCACTAGGGTCTTTTTAAGTTATCAGATATAACTTACATGTAATGTTTATGAGAAAAAATCTATATCTAGGAGATATGTGCTATTGTGGTATTCAAAAAAGAAGCTCTGTACAACTTCCAAGAACCTTACCCATCATGCAATTCAGGAGAAGACCCACCTCATGCATTCTGATGTTGGATGTAGTCCAAGCCTTAGTCAGAAGTTTTCTGATTGGTTTGTGTATGGGACATCCTAGAAAATCATTAGACATATTGGGCCAATCTTGCTATCATTCATAGGTGGCTAGGGGCATGGGAAAAGAAACCCAAAGTGCAGACCACTCAGAAAGAATCCAGAGATGAAAATGAGAGTACCAGATTTAGGTTGTATTAGCATTTCAGAATGATTTTACAGATACTGAAACAGAATGACATTTTCTCAAAGTGTATTTCAGAAATCATCTCAATGAAAATGAGAACTTGATTTAATTGCAGAGTCCTGGGATGCACCTCAAATCAGAATCTCTGGGGATTCTCTAGATTTTTAATATACACTCATGATTGGAAACTGGTAAGACAGGAGTTTAATTCCAAGAATCTCTAGCACATACACCTTAACACAAACAAACAAACAACTCTGTTCTTCCCAATTCTAGATTTTCCTGTGATACCAGCCCACTTATAGAAGGGGACACTTGAGGATAGCAGAGTATCATAGAGTGCAGAGACTTTGTTTCTAGTAAGGTTGTACTGGACGATGGTAGTCAGATAGAGATTAACATTGGAAGATTCTTTGGGTGTTTGTTGTTTGCTTATCTGCCTGTTTAATGATTCAGTGCTCTCTTCTGGTTTAATGGGTAAGGCCAGAGTTGTAAGATAAATAGTCAATTTTAGGGAGCATGATATTTCCACAAAAATGATTTTTCCACTGCTTTGCCCCATTGTTTGGGGCTCAAAATTTTCTGCTCACAAAACACTAGAAGAATGGAAACTTAGGAAATAAATAGGGCTACCCATAATTAATTAAATTTGTTCATTTGCTTAGGAAAATTTAAATGCTTGGTAGTTCTTACATCACTTGGTCACTTTTCTAGACAATGAATGAGGTCATAGCTACAGAAAAAATGACATGGACATCACCATCATGGAGCTTATACTCCTCTTGCAAGGATAGACCAAAAAAAAAAAAAAAGAAGAAAGAAAGAAAGAAAGAAAAAACAAAAACAATGTATCTCATTTTGCAGAGGTCATATTCAACTTTTATTGATTTGTTTTACTCTTTTTCTTCTTAATTTGTAGATAAAAAACTTTTATTCACTATATATGTTACAAATTGCTATTTGTAGTTGCCTTTTCATTTTCTTTGTGGTATCTTTAACTTATTTTTAAATACACATATAGAAAAATGTACTTAACTTTGGTGCACAGTTTATGAATCTTAACAAATACATATATGTGTATAATCATCAGTAAAATCAACATACAGAACAGTTTCACCACGCCAAAACACTTCTTGTGATTTTTTTTCTACTCATACTTTCCCCTCCCACATAATCTATGGAAAATATTGATTTTTTTTCACTGTTACTATTTTATTTTTCAAGAAACTCAATGTCAGCTCACTGAAACTTTGGATTCTGACCTTTTTTCCAAATTCACTTACTGCTGTTTACTGTTTAAGAGTTATCAAATAGCTTGTCTGTGCATATTGTCCAGGTTTTATGGCTGCGTTCAGCAGGAGAGCTAGGGTGGAATGAGCTTATTCCATCTTAATGTGGAACTGGACTTAGTGGTATCTTTGGATGAACTTAAGTTCTTGATTTTAGTGGAGTCAAAATTAACAATTTTGTGCAAGTGCACATTGTATGGTTGTTTTCTCTTTAAGATATCTTTCCTTACAAAAACCATAAATATATATTCCCCTATGTTACCTTGTAAAAGTGTAATTGGTGTATCTTTCAAATTCAGGTATCCAAATCATCTGAGTTGATTTAATGTTAGATACAAGAGAGGGTTTGAGACTCATTTTCTTTCTTTTCTATGTAAACAATTAACAAAATACCATTTGCTGAAAAAAAAAATGACTTTTTCTTATGGCTCTGGAATGCATCAAATATCAGGTGTCCCTACATGTAAGCATCGGTTTCTTAATTCTGTTTCATCAATATATTTCACTATCTTACACTAATACCATTGTCTTAATACATCTTAGCATTTTTCCTCTCTAAATATGAATGTACAATATAATAAAAAATAATCCAAGAGAAAAGAATATAAATAAAATAATAAATATTTATGAAAATGTGCTCCCTAATAAGAAAATGGAAATTAAATCCATAATGCAATATTTACACCCATCATGACTGAAAAATAATAAAAAATCTAATTATAAGTGACAGAGAGGATATAGGGAAATGGAAACTCATACTTTGGTGGTGAGAATGTAAATTTATATAAACTTATAGTTAAAAAATTTAGGAATATCTTCTAAAGCTGACAATGTCCATGTTGTAGAGTGTTTATATTATCTTCTTTTTAAGTAGAAACAACATAACCACCTTTATTAAGGAATTAGAAAAATATTTGTATTAATAAATGAAATATTATACCATGATAAAAAAATTCAATCTCTATGTGTCTATATGGGCATATATCAAAATTGTAAAGTTTATTGGAAAATGCAAGTTGAAAATTGTAGGAAAAATGTGAAGTAAATTATAGAAATATTAAACCCACAAAATAAAATATTCCTATTTTGAACATATAGGTAAAAAGATTCACTGGTCATAAAAGTACATAATCATTAAATGAAAAAATACATCCTAGAAAAAGGGTCAGTTGTGACAGGTGGCACCTTGGCTGTATCTGCAACAGATTGTTGAGAGCAAGGAAGAGTGAGCAAGATAGCGAGAGACAAAAGAGAGATCTGAGATGTATATTGCAAAACCATTGTGTATGTTAAAACGAGGGTTTAAAAATATAGATTTTATTTTTTTAATTTTTGTAACTTTAGAACATTTGATAAATTTTTAAAAGACGTTTTAGTAGACCAATTGGAGACTTTGAGGGTAAATAATTTGGTGCAGGCATTGTACAGTAAAGGTGAGCAGAGAAATGATAAAATACCTGGAATAGCACATGAAGTAAAGAAAGGGGATTTTTAAAATTATTGCATTTTATTCTTCTTCTTGCTTTTTATATGGAATCCACTTTACCATAATTGAATAAGTGAAAATATCACAATACTATAATATCTGTTTAAAAAATTTCCAGCAAACATGGGGAAATACAATTTAAAAGAGATAGGAGTTATTTCTAAGACCAAATTCCATGATAAGCTAAAACAGGTAGTACTCAGGTGGAAAAAGAAGGTAAACTTATTCATTGTTTCTAATAGAGAAAGCAAAATATATGAGAAAGAAGGCAGAGAAAGACCATCAAATAGAACCCTCCAGCAATCATCCCCCTGCAGGAATACCAAATTGAACAACCATCCACACAAGAACACACCTTCAGAAGAATGAAAAAATCAGGTGAATGATCACAGTACCTGGTCTTAACATCATATAAAGAAAAGAGGCACTCAAGAGAGCGGGAAAGAGTTTTGCATTGTCTACACCACCCCTGCCCCATCTCCCATAAGGGCCATGTGGAGAGAATACCTGTGTGCTTGACGGAAGGAGAGCAAAGTGATTCTGGGACTCTGCAGTAGAACTCAATGCTGCCCAGGCTGGGCAGTATTCTGCTGACCCAAGGAGGGAACATTTTTAACAGCCCAGGTCAGAGGGGAAAGCTCCACCCCAGTGCCTGGAAACTGACTTCTGGCTAACTCCACCACTGGCTGACTAAAGTGGAATGGGGCCTGAAATAAATTTGAAAAACAGTAGAGCCACAAAAACTACAGTCCTTGGGCAAGTCCTGGTGGTGTGCTGGGTGTGGAGCCAGTGGAGATGGGATGGATTTGACCCAGTGAGGCAGCCAAGGGAATGCCAGCACCACCCCTCCTCCATCAGGGCAGTGCAGTTCAGGGAGATTCCTTCCGCTTGGGAAAAGGAAAGGGAAGTATACAAAGGACTTTGTCTTACAGCTTGGGTAACAGCTCAGTCACAGTCAAATAAAGGAACAAGCAGATTCCTAAAACCCCCAATTCCAGGACTTGGTTCCTGAATGACATTTCTCGATTCACCTTAGGCTAGAAGGGGACCCGTTGCCCTGAAGAAAGTACCAGTCCTGCCAGGATTCATTACTTGACCAAACAGCCTTTGGGCCTTGAATAAACATCAGCAGTAGTCAGGCAATAGTCACCATGGGCCTTGGGTGAGACCCAGTACTATGTTGGCTTCAGATGTGATCCAGCAAAGTCCTAGCTGTGGTGGCCATGGATGTACTCACATCACCCTTTCCCCAACTCCAGGCAGCCCAGCATGGAAAGCGAGAATCCTTATGTTTGGGGGGAAAGTAAGGGAATAGAATGAGAGACTTTTCCCAATAATCCATGAAAATCTCCTCTATTTTATACAAGACCAGTGAAGTGGTACATCCAGGAGTCTGCAAGAGGCACAGCATCACTAGGCGTGAAGCACCCCCAGTGCTGATCCTGCTGCAATTTCCAAAGACTTAGAGACTAGTACTCAATCCCTTTGAATACCCGGAAAGACTTCTCAAGAAGGATGGGTAAAAAGAAGCCCAGACTATGCAGATTTGAACAAATACCTAACTTGACATTGACAAATATCCATCAGTAAAAAGAACATCCAGAAAAAAAGATTTCACCAGATTAACTAAGTAGGGTACCAGTGACCAATCCTAGTGTGATGGAAATGTATGACTTTTCAGACAGAGAATTCAAAATAGCTGTTTTGAGGAAGCTGAACAAACTTCAAAATAACACAGAGAAGGAAATCAGAATCCCATCAGAGAAATTTAACAAAGATATTGAAATAACTTTTTAAAAAGTCAGGTGGAAATTCTGGAGAAAAGTTCAATTGACAAGTTCAAATATGTATTAAATTCTCTCAACGGCAGAATTGATCAAGCAGCACAAAGAATTAGTGAGCTTTAAGACAGGGTATATGAAAATACGCAGGCAGGCAAGAAAAAAAGAAAAAGAAAAAGAAAAAAAAAACGAATGAAGCAAACTGATCTGATCCAGAAAATAGCCTCAAAAGACCAAACTGAGAGATATTGGCTTTAAAGAGGAGGTAGAGAGAAAAATTGGGGTAGGAAGTTGATTCAAAGAAATAATAACAGAGAAGTTTCTGAGGAAGTTATCAATATTCAGGTACAAGAAGGTTATAGAAAAGCAACAGATTTCACCGAAATAAGACTACCTCAAGGCATTTAATAAACTTTTAAAGGTCACATATAAAGAAAGGATACTTAAAACAGCAAAAGGACAGAAACAAATAACATATAAAGGAGCTCCAATACATCTGACAGTGGATAGCTCAATGGAAACCATACAGGCCAGGAGAGAGAGGCATGACATATTCAGAGTGCCGAAGGGGAGAAAAAAAACTTGATCCTAGAACATTATATCCTGCAAAAATATCATTCAAACATGAAGGAGAAATAAAGACTTTCCCAGACAAAGAAAAGCTGAGAGATTTCATCAATTACAGATCTGTCCTACATGAAATGCTAAAAGGAGTCCTTCAATCTGAAAGAAAAGGATATTATAAAACAATAAGAAATCATCTAAAGGCATAAAAGTCACGGTAACAGTAAGTACACTGACAAATACAGAATACTCTGTCATACTAAAAGACAAACCTATCAAAAATAATAACCACAACAACTCTTTAAAAGGCAGATAGTACAAAAAGATATATAAACAAAAAAAAAAGGAAAAAACCAGGATGAAATGAATTAAAGTGTAGAGATTTTTTAGCTTTCTCTTTGCTTGCTTGTTTTTAGTGATCAGAGTTATCACCAGTTTAAAATACTTGGTTATAAGGTGGTTTTTTTGCAAGCCTTATGGTAAAATCAAATCAAAAACCTACAGTAGATACACAAAAAATGAAAAGTAAAGTATTAAATCACACTACCAGAGAAAATCACTTTTAACAAAGGAAGACAGGAAGGTAGGAAGAAAGAAAAAGAAGACCCCAAACAACCAGAAATCAAACAACATGGCAATAGTAAGTACTAACCTAGCAATAATAGCACTGAATGTAAATGGACTGAACTCTTCAACCAAAAGACACAGTGTGGCTGAATGGGTAAACAAACAAGACTCAGCTATATGTTTTCTATATGAAACCCACTTCACCTATAAAGAAACACATAGACTGAAAACAAATGGATGAAAAAAATATATTCCATGCAAATGGAAACCAAAAAAGAGCAAGAGTGGCTATATTTATATCAGATAAAATAGATTTAAAATAAAAACTTTAAGGAAAAAAGCAATTATATAATGATAAAAGATCAATTTAGCAAGAGAATATAATAATTCTAAATACATATGAACCTAACACTGTAATATTTGCTATAGAAAGCAAATATCAGTAGAGCTAATGAGAGAGATAGACACTCATACTATAATAGCTGGAGACCTTAACACTCCACTTTCAGCATTGGACAGATCATCCAGACAGAAAAGCAACAAAGAAATATTATGCTTATTCTGCAGTAAGATAAAATGTACCTAATACATATTTACAGAACATTTCATCCAACAGCTTCACAATACACATTTTTTTTCCTCAGCACATGAATCACTCTAAAGTATAGACCATATGGTAGGCCACAAAATAAGACTGAAATATTTTTAAAAAATTGAAATCATATCAAGTTTTATTCTCTGACCACAGTGGAGTAGAACTAAAAATCATCAAAAAGTAGAAATTTGGAAACTATACAAACACATGGAAATTAAAGAATATGCTCCTGAATGACCAGGTCATCAATGAAGAATTTAAGAAGGAAATGTAAAGATTTATTTAAAAAATGAAAATAAAAGCACAACATATCGACACCTATGGAATACAGGAAAAGCAGAAGCATTAATAAGAGTAAAGTTCACAGCAATTAAGTGCCTAACTACATCAAGTAGAAAACCTTCAAATAAACAACCTAATGATGCATCTTAAAGAACTAGAAAAACAAGAGCATAAAAAACCCAAAATTAGTAGAAGAAAGAAAAAAAAAAGATCAGAGCAGAAATAAACGAAATTGAAATAAAAAAATACAAAGATCAATGAAATGAAAACTTGGCTTTTTTTAAAGATAGAAAAATTGACATGCTTTCAGCTGGAATAAGACAAAAAAAAGATGAAAGCTTTAAACAAATAAAATCAGAGATGAAAAAGGAGACATTACAACTGATACAGCAGAAATTCAAAGAATCATTAGAGACTACTATGAGCAACTATATGCCAATAAATTGGAAAACCTAGAAGAAATGGGTAAATTCCTAGACACACACAATTCACCAAGATTGAACCAGGAAGAAATCCAAAACCTGAATAGACCAGTAACAAGTTACAAGATCGCAACAGTAATAAAAAGTCTCCCCTCAAAGAAAAGCCAAATTCTACTGAATATTTACAGAACTAAGACCAATCCTACTCAAACTATTCCAAAAAATTGGGGAGAAGGGAATACTTCCAAACTCCTGTTCCAAAACTGGTATCATCTTATACTGAAACCAAACAAATACACAACAAAAAAGAGAAAACTACAGTCCAATATCTCTGATGAACATTAAGTATAAGAATCCTCAACAAAATACTAGCAAACCAAATTCAACAACATATTATTAAAAAAGATCATTCATCATGATCAAGTAGGATTTATCCCAGGGATGCAAGGGTGGTTTGACATATGCAAATCAATCAATGAGATACATCATATCAACAGAATGAAAAAAATATGCAAAGGAAGAAGTGAAATCATTCTTGTTTGCAGATGAGATAATCTTACATTTAGAGAAACCAAAAGACTCCACCAAAAAACTGTTAGAACTGATAAATAAATTCTGTAAGTTGGAGGATACAAAGTAAATATAAAAATATCAGTAGCATTTCCATATGGGAACAGTAAACCACTGGAGCTGGGGGAAGAAACCAAGAAAGTAATTCCACTCACAATAGCTATGAATAAAATAAAATACCTAGGAATATACTTAGCCAAAGCAGTGAAAGATCTCTATAATGAAAACTGTAAAATGTTGATGAAAGAAATTGAAGAGGACACAAAAAAGGGAATGATATCCCATGCTCATTGATTGAAGAATTGATATTGTCAAAATGTTCATACTACCCAAAGCAATCTACAGATTCAGTAGTAAAAAATTGTTATGAGATTATGATGTGGAGAAAAGTTCTAAAATATTTATATTGGAATGTAAAGAAACTAGGGATATGTGGTATGAATGCTTGCCAGTGCTTAATACCCATGTGGTGCTTATGGTCACTAACTAAAATAAAAATAATCAACTGGTTGTATATATTTCTTTAGCCAAGTCAGCCCACTGTGCTCCACCCCTCCTCTAGTACAACCACAGAGTATGCAAAGAGTTTAGCCAGGGGTAAAAGTATTCAGGCCAAAATGATGATAATTAGGCATAAACATTTACTCCAAATACTTACTAATTCCCCTACATTTTTTAGTTTTCATGATATCTTGGGCCCTTGACTATATAAGTTAGTAGAAAAATAGTTTCAAGCCAGTTATAATCTGGTGTTCTGCCTCCATCTTTTCATATAATTCCTTCAGAGGGTATATATTCCCAATGGCACAGCTACAAAATGGGCTGGGACTGCTCTCTTGACCTAAATCACACTATACTGCAAGAATAAATATTTAGCCACTGAGGTTTGGGAGCTCATTTGGGATCACAGCACAGTTTATCCAATCTCATTACATACAGAAATTATCTAGTATATTTGTGGTACAGAAATGAGATGCCACTATACGAGAAACTTATACTACTTGACATTGAAATATGGCCAGATTGCAGTCGAACAGGATGATGATATGGAAGCTAGAACAATTTTAATTTTCACCATGTAGTACCGAAATATTTGGTAAATAGTCTTTACCATGTAGCTTAAAAAAGGAGTTGGTAAACACAATGACAAGTGTATTTTGGCAAATACCAATTTATCTGTGCAAGTTATTACAAAAAATAAGATCAGAGAATAATTGGTATCCAAGTATAAATGAATGGGAAGAGATAAATTTCATATTTCATGGATTTGTATGTTTGGAATGATAGATTCCTTCCAGACTAGATAAGAAACAGCAAAAGATGAGACTGTAAGACACTTTGAGAAAGCAAATGTCCAGTAAATACTCACATTGTACAAAGTGACAATGTAGAAACATAACTAAGGATGTGACCTGTCCAATTTTTTTCAAATTGTTTCCAGGTGGCCTCATTAAATTAAGACAGAGAGATACAGGATGGAGGAAACAAATAAATAAAGTACATTTGAAATTTCTGTATTAAAAATTAACTTTGGGGCTGGGCGCCGTGGCTCATGCCTGTAATCCTAGCACTCTGGGAGGCCAAGGCGGGCGGATCGCTCAAGGTCAGGTGTTTGAAACCAGCCTGAGCAAGAGCGAGACCCCATCTTTACTAAAAATGGAAAGAAATTAGCTAGACAACTTAAAATATGTAGAAAAAGTTAGCCAGGCATGGTGGCACATGCCTGTAGTCCCAGCTACTCGGGAGGCTGAGGCAGGAGGATTGCTTGAGCCCAGGAGTTTGAGGTTGCTGTGAGCTA
>CAUYMX010078098.1:0-32295 GCA_963573855.1 Lepilemur septentrionalis | reverse complement strand
CACAGCAACCTCAAACTCCTGGGCTCAAGCGATCCTTCTGCATCAGCCTCCCGAGTAGCTGGGACTACAGGCATGTGCCACCATGCCCAGCTAATTTTTTCTATATATTTTTAGTTGGCCAATTAATTTCTTTCTATTTTTGGTAGAGACAGGGGTCTCGCTCTTGCTCAGGCTGGTTTTGAACTCCTGACCTTGAGCGATCCTCCCGCCACGGCCTCCCAAAGTGCTAGGATTACAGACGTGAGCCACCGCGCCCGGCCTCAATATTTTATTTCTAAGATTCATCCATGTTGTCACTTGTAGCTGTAGTTATTCACTGTCAATGTACAATATCCCATCCATTTCCTTTTTGATGGGCACACCTGCTGCATTTGTGCATAAGTTTCTCTTGGGTATGCTCTCTTTTCCAGTCTCACTTCCATTGCTGTATTTCAGGTCCTCATCATGTTTTGTCAGAACTATGGTATCTGCCCCACTGGTATCCTTTCCTCTGTTCTCAATCCCTTCAATCTATTTCCATATTGCTGCCATTTGTCACTGGCCCTCCGTTGCTTGTTGGTTAAAGTCAAAGGACACAGTTTTGCACTATTTGTCTCCTCCATCACCTCTTTGATCTCATCTCTTTCCACTGCCTACCTTTCTGCTCTGCTTTTACTTTATGATTCAGCAGCACTAAATGTTCATACAGATTTCCTTGAAGACCATGTTATTTCATGATGCAGTGTTATTGTATACGTTCTTCTCTCTTCCTGAAATGTCCTTTCCTCCACATTAGGCACCTGCCCAAATGAACTACTATATGCCCCTTGAATCACCTCCTCCAGGTAACCTGTTCTATCCCTGCTTGGGGTTAATTCCACCTTCTTCTATGACACACCTATATCTGGTATTTTTTTATTTTTATTTTTTAACAACCAAAAAGAAGCAGTGATGGTGCATATTTTTATTGTCTTGAATTGTACTTTGTGTTTCTCTGAATAGCTTAGAGCCATTTAGAGACAAAAGACTGTTTGTCTTATTTTCAACTCTTCAAGCTCCAGCCCGGTAAAGTCCCAGGACAGAGGGTAAAAAACAGTGGTCCCTAGGCCTGGGCATCCCTAAGTCCCTAGGCCCACAGATATGTTTTGTTTAACTTGAAAAATTGTTTATTTACTTCCTAATCAACATGTTAAAGGGTTATTTCATGCAACAATAAAAAGGTGTCTTAACATTTGAAGATGTGGCAGTATTGGCTGTGCACTCTTGACTGGCAACAACTGGCTAGAGTTGAATAACAAATTCAGAGACTTGGAGTGCTGGACTTTTAAGAACATACCTTTATGTTGTTTCTGTGGTTCAGTAATTTATCCAAGATTGCCTGAGTCAGTGGGTAATTTCTCTAGTCTGCTATCCTGTCCTTCTGTAAGTCAGTGCCTCTTTTACTTGTCAAAGAAACTACTGGGTAGGCCAGGCACAAGAAATATTCCGTTGAAATAGCTAATAGAACAAGGTATGCATAAAAAGGGGGTGTGATTTTATTTCTTCTGATATAACAGGGAAAATCCCTCAAAGGCATTTTTTACAATATGTATCACAGTCCACTTGCATAAGAAATATTAAATCAGAATTTCTAGGGGATTCAGTCAGCAAAAGAGAAACTGCACTAGGTATTTCAAATGGAAAAGATTTAATATAGGCAAACAGGTACTTAAAAGAATTGGAAAGATTAGAGGAGTAAAACCCAGGAAACTTTTCCAAATATTGTCTGGCACTTGGAAGCCTTTTCATCCCTTTCTATGATCTCCCGTTTGTTGTAGAAGCTGAATTCCTATGAATTACATTTCCAGACTTCTTGGCCAGTAGGATTCTGAATATGGTTTAGAATTAGTGTCCTTATAAAAGAGGCCTGAGGGAGCTTGTTTGCACCTTTTGCCCTTCTGACATAGCTAGAATGCATCATCTGTGTAGCAGACAACAACCCCTTACCAGACACCAAATATGCTGGCACCTTGATCTTGATCTTCCCAGCTTCCATAGCTGTGAGCCCCAAATTCTTATTGTTTATATTAATAAATTTCCCAGTCTAAAGTATTTTGTTATAGCAACCCAAATGGACTAAGGTACAAATTGGTACCAAGAAATGGGGTGTTTCTGTAACAAATATCTAAAGATGTGGAAGTGGTTTTGGAACTGGGTAATGGGTAGAGGCCGGAAGAATTTGGAGGTGCATGCAACAAAAAGACTACATCGCATGCTAGAAGAAGACTACATTGCCATAGCTGGAGTATTAAGGGTGATTCTGGTGAGGGCTCAGAAAAAGAGAATTGTAGAGAAAGTCTCAGTCTTCTTACAGATTTCTTAAGTGGTCATAAATAGTTGCCAAGATGTTAATCACTTATACTCAGAGCTGACCACTTGCACTTCAGCAGTCCAAGAACTTCCCAGACTACCCATTTCCCAGCAGAGAATCTATATGGATCTGTTCATATTATGGCACCAGAGGTAGGGTACTGGATTAGACAAAATGCATTAAACTTACCCAGTCTCCACTAATCTTCATTCTCCTTCTGGCTGGCTGGGAGGAATACAAATAATGACATGTTCAGCTAACATATATTGAGAATATAAGTGCCAGGAACAATACTGTTTAAGATGTGTGGATTCTTTCTTTTACTCTTCACAATACTTTTATATGGTGTATACTTTTATTTCTGTTTCACAGATGAGGAAATAAGTCCTTAAGGAAACTACATAACTGTGGTCAATTATCGTGCAAACAACAAGAAGTTAAACTCAGGCTTGCATTATATATTAAATAATTCTTTATATTAGATCTCTTTTCCTCAGTCTTTTATCATCACTTTTCTAGCCACAAAAGGGGCATGTCTCCCTTGTGAGTCTAGGTATAAATATTCAAATGCAACATTACCTTCCACTTAATGATACCTTCCCATTCTACTATCCCTTTTTTATCCTGGCACAAATCATGTTGAATTGGTGTCTAGATTAGGGTAGAGAATAGAATGGGGCTCACTGAATATTCAGAACCTCCCCCCACTCCAAAATGTTATTCTATATCACAAGAAAGCTTTTTGCCAAAGTCTGCTATCATTCTCCATTATGAAGGTTTTGAAGTTTGGTTAACTAACTGGAGGTTCCTTTTTGTAGGAAGTAGAGGTCTCCACACCTGATCTCATACTTAAAACTGTGGATCTTCCAGTGAAGAAGAAAAGATCTCAGAGCCAATATTATTAAATAGGATAACAGCTCTGGCTCCATTCCATTGCAGTGATGTTGAATGAGGAGCCACTACAGAATCCAAGATGATAATACCCATGAATCCCACTATAAAGAACAAGCACCCTCCAGCATGCCAGGAACTATATGCCAAAAGCCTGAAAATATTCTAGAGCATTCAGTCTGGTTCGGCGTGTCCTGGCTAAGCTTTATTTGGTTCATGTGTTGGATCTGGGATTTTACCACTCCAGTTCAATAGCAAAGTCCTTGGGCTCCTTTTCATCTCACATTTTTGGAGTATTCAATTAGTCCACAGTTTCTCCACAAGCATTGACTCCATAATTCCTGAGACAGAAGGCAAATCTTTATCCATTTTTGTAATGATTTTTCAAATGGAAAGCTTTGCCTCAAGGTCTTGACGCTAGCTCAGGACTGTGAACTAAAATAAAATCTGAAGGCTCACCCCCCACCGGTTTACTGAATGGAGCCCCCTTGGCCAAGGGAATATCCTACAAATAAATTGCTTTCCTAGAGGAGGGAGGTCAGACATGCCTCATCATGCCCCCCTCCCTTCTTGGAGACATCCTTTGTAACCCATTAACAGGCCTAAGGATATGCAACACAAAGCTGCAGGTCCTAAATTTACACAACAAATATATGTCTAGAGGCTTATCTCTGATAAACAGCTCCCTATCTTAAAGCATTCCAAGCCTTTAGGCAAAGCTTCATATCTTTAAGCAATTACAAGTCAAATAATCTTCAAACCCACCTATAAGCTGTAAGCCCCTGTTTCGAGATGGCCCACCTCTTCGGGCCAAACCAATGTATGCCTTCCGTGTATTGATTTATGACTTTACCTGTAACTCCTGTCTCCCTGAGATGTATAAAACCAAACTGTAACCCAGCCACACCGAGTCCACTTGCTTAAGGATTCTTGGGCATGGCTCTGGGTCATGGTCCTCAAATTTGTCTCAGAATCAATCTCTTTAAAATTATTTTACAGAGTTCGGCTTTTTTTCCATTAACGGGATTCATATCAGGAACCCCCATCCTCTACCACACTAGGTTCTTTACAGGTAACATCCATAAGCAATACCAACAACAACAATGCAGGCCAGTAACCATCACCTCAGGAATGAGGACCACAGACCAGCAGCCCAACACTTCCAAGATGATGATATCTGCCAAGGAGACCAGCACATCCCAAACGATTATCTCAGCACAATTGGTAGTCTTAGCCTTGGCAATGATACCCTAGAATGTCCTGCAACCACAGTTCCATGAAAAACCCTGCCAAATAAAGATTCTGATCTCCTCTGTGCTCTGAAATACAACATATGGCTCTTCCATCCCACCTATAAACCCACTTGGACCCCTTATAATTTCCACAACTGTTCATTCTTCTCTCTCACCTCCTGTCTTTCTGCCCCCCTACCACATTTCAATATATGAAGGCTTTTGTTCCCTACCTAGCTGATGCCAATGCCACCATAATTGCTGTGGGCTGCTTTAATGAAGATCCCATCCATCCTACTTATATATATGTCTCTGTGATTTCATATCCTTTCTTACACAATGTTAAGGGTACCTTACTAGGAACTAAATCTTATTGGCAGGCATTTACCTGCCTAGACCACACCTAAGCCCTGATGAATGACACTGTGGAGAGATCTGTCATTGCTTATTACCTTTTCTGATGCATCAAGGAACTCCTGGCAGGTCATTTAGATTTGGTCTTGACCCACTCCTTTCCATATTCATGCACTGCCCTTTGGATGCAAGCTATTGCCCTATAGATTAGCTGATACTCCTACAGATGCCATACCACTTACTTTCTCCTCTTGGGTACCCAAAACCTGAATTGGGATCTCCACTTCCACTATTCCTACACAAACACCTAAAACTTGACCCCCTGCTATGAACCTGGCCGTGATAACTGTCCCTATAATCACACCCACATCACTTTCCATTATGATTCCCACAACTGCACTAGCTATTATTTCATCTTGTCCAATAACTCTTACTTTGGTCATCACTATTCCCCAGTCACAATCCCTACTTTATACTTTGTTCAACCTACTAGACGATATCTATGTAACAACACATCACCTCAGAGTTAAACCAACAATGGTGGGCCTGCTACCCAGTGCCTCAGCATGGGCAACCACTTATACAACTAATTCTTACCCCCTTGGAGGTGTTTGATATTCCATATTGACTACTTATCATCCTCCCCGTTCACCCTCTGGCCCCCGCATTTCCTCACAGCATTCTCTTGACCTCATTGACTTTCCCTACATGGACCCCACACCTTTCTTGACTCCCCCACCAATCATATACAGCCATGTCCTTCCATTGAAACTATTTGGCCCTCACATGTCTGCACTGAGATAAATTTTCTCACCAGAAATTTCACCTTCCAATCTCCCTTGGGCTACTGATTCTCCTGTGGCACCACTCCTGTTCAGCAGAGTCCACATTCTACTCCTCCATCCTCCCTCTTTTGCCCTATGCAAACTGACCTTTGTTTTATATATATTTAGTATTCAGGTCATCCTATATGCAATTAGAAAATCTATCTCGGTCTTAGTTTGGGCTACTCTAACAGAATACCATAGACTGGGTGGTTTAAACAATAGAAATTTATTTCTCACAGTTCTGAGGCTAGAAAGTCTGAGATAAGGTTTCTAGCACGCTCAGGTGCTGGTGAGGGCCCTCTTCCTGGTTTGAAGTTAGCTCTTCTTGCTATTTCCTCACATTGCCAAGAGAAGAAAGAGAAAGCAAACTCTCTCATGTCTCTTCTTATAAAGACATTAATTCCATCATGAAGGCTCCACTCTCATTATCTAATTACTTCCCAAAGGCCTCATTTCCAAATATAATCCTGTTGGGAGTTATGGTTTCAACATATGAATTGGGGGGCATAAATATGCAGTCTTACAATAGCCTGTCTCATTTAGCCTTCCCACAGAAAGAAGCACCAAGCTATCTTTTTACCTATCATATTGGGCCTCGTCACAATCTTTGGTATAACAGGCACAAATTTATGTATTTTCGGTTGTGTAACACAGACTCAATTCATGTAGACCACCCAGACATTGTCACAACTATTGGTAGACCATATACACTAAGCAGCTCAAATCTTAGAAATCCTTAATGTGGCACAAAGCTCTCCAGCTACTGTGGTAACTGACAAAAGATTAGCATTTGACTACCTACTGCCATCTCAAAGTAAAATTTGTGCCTTAAGGGTACTTTCTGCTGCATGTAGGTCAATAATGCTGGAACGGTCTCCAAAATATTTAAACAAATAGAACAAATCAAAATAATCAGTAATATTACAAGGGGACTCTAAGAGATTCTCCAGACCCTGGTTGATTTCTTCTCCTGGCTATCTTCTCCTGATTGCAGTGACTGGCTCTGCACTATCTTTCAGGGAGATGTAGTAATTGCTGGTCAAATTATTTTGAATTGGCTTTTGCAAATTTGGTCTCTCTCAGACCTAGGATAAGTGTATTTGCAAGAAAACTGGGAGGTAGCTATGCTAACTCAAACTTAGGAATAATTGCGAAGACCATGGGGGGAAAAACTTGTATCCCCACTGATATTTTATTGAATGTTAGCAACCTCTAAGCCACATTTCTACCATGTCTGTTGCCTCCTTTAGCATCCTGATAAGGGTCCCTCCCCCTACACACATACCCCACAAGCTCATGCATGCTCTTGATTCCTCTTTTAAAGTTTATGCTGGCAGCTGCCTCTGGGATTCCATTTTATAAAATGCCTGTGTACTTGCTAGTCTTTTAGTGTTTCTCTCTCCCCTCCCCCATTTCTGGGGTCTCTCTCACTGTGTTATCCTTCCAGATGCTTGCCTTAGAATTTCCCAGCCTGTGTGAGTAATACACCTTTCTTTGGTCATACCAAAGGATTACCGTCATGAATTTCTATATCTGAACCTAATACATGCAAACAAGGAGCTTTTCAATGTCCCAGTAGAGTTGCTATTAATATAACAATTCACCCTTCACAAAAACCAAAGCAATTGGGATAGGCCATTCTTCCTTCAACTGATCTGAATGTGCCTAGGTGAGTGGGTGCATATGTTCAGCTGAATCCTGCTTCTACCTACCGTTTTCAAGATCCCCTCTATGCCATTCAATGTGACAATTCCAAAAATAGAGTCCACCACAATTTCATGTGCACACCCATTTAAACAATAGGGGCAGAAGATGAAGAAAGGGAGATAGGAACCCTGACATATAATGACTAAATATATATAATCTGGAAAATCTGTCTTTTTGGAGAGGGAAACCAAATAAGAGGAAAAATCTGTCTTTTTCCAGAGAAAAGGCAAAACTGTGGAAAGCTTTTCCTCTAATTTAAGCAAATTCATGCACCCATTCAATGCATATATACTAAATACCTACTAGATTCCAGAAGTTGTACTAGATGTTGGAGATAGAAAGATAAATAAGAGGGCACAGTCCCTGCTCTCTGAGAGCTCACAAACTGATGATGTAGGCAAACAAATAATCAGGCTCACAGCACATGCAAAAAGCATTATGATAAGGGTATTCCAGGATGAAAGGTGTTATCCCAGGTGGGTAACTAGCTAAATACAGGAGATACAGTGAGGCTTCACAAAGAAGTTACTTCCAAACTGGGTGTTTAAGGATAACAAAGATGGAGCCAGCTTGAGTGTATTACAGACATAATACTTCAGAATTCAAAAGAGACCAACACGTGTGATGTCAGAAAGACATGGGAAAATATGGTCCATGCAAAGGTCAGCACTTGATTGGATTTAGCGGAAACAAAGGCACACATAGGGAAGAAGCTAAAGAAGGGGATGTCAGGGGTCAAATCATGAAGGAACTTCCTTGGGTGGTATGCTAAGGGGTATGAGTCTTATTTTTTGGTCAATAGGAAGCAACTGAAGAGTTTTGTATTGGAGGTAGATAACTTTGGCAGCAGTGTTGAAGGCAATTTAAGTAGGAGAGTGGAGAGGAAAGTTAAGAGAATTTAGCGGTAAGCCATAGTTTTACCGATAGAACAATAGGTAAAATTAGGGAACTGACAATAGGAATAGAAAGGAGGGACCAAATTCAAGTGATAATTAGGAGGTAAGACTTGGCAGCTGAGTGGATGAAGGGAAATGATAAGAAGTAATAAAAAATTACTCCCAAATTTGTGAATTGGCCCCTGTGGCTGGTATTAATATTTGTTAAGATAGAAAATACAAAAAGCAAAAGGGAAACATGTTTGGGAGAAGGAAAGAAAAGGAGAGAGGGGAAGACTTGTTTTATATGCACAGAGTTTGATGTGCCTTCAGAATGTCTTAGAGGCAACTGAGTGTGTGTGTCTACAGCTCAGGAGCAAGATAAGGGGATTTAGATCTGTGAATCATCAGTGTATAGGTGGTTGTTAAAGCTAAGGACCTGGATGAGCTCATATGGAGAGTGTCTATAAAATGAAATGAGAATAAGCCAAAAACAAAGCTGATCACAAGAAAGGCTAATAATCTGGGGGCAGTTAGAGAAGAAGAAACATGTGAAGGAGGTTGAGAAGCACTAGCCACATTGGAAGAGAGCCACATTGGAAGAGAATCACAAGAACATAGTGTCACAGAATCAAGGGTAGTAAGCATCAATTGATGAGTTCAAATAATATAAAGACTGTGAGGTATCCACTGGAGTTAGCCATGGTAAGAGCTATTTTACTGGAGGGATGGGGGCTATAGTCTGCAGTAGGTTGAAGAAGTAATTGAAGGTGAAAAAATGCAGGCAACTACAGGAAACAATTCTTTAAAAAAATTTGATTGTGAAAACAATGATCAAAGAGTCTCCATCTTGTTTATTGACTGCAGTGAAAAATCTAGTAGATAGTGAAATGTCCAAGGTCCAGGAAGGAGAGGGGATAATTTATATAGCAAGGTTCTGAAGTCATAGGAAGGGACAGGAGTTCCAAAGAGGAGATTAAAGTGGAGTTTTCCACCAATGGATAGGGTTCAGAGGAAGGAAATTACTTTGGGAATAAAAGTGTGAAGGACTAGAAGAGCTAACATCATGGGCAGAGATGACAGATGTGGAGGATTTAGTTTTGAAAGGGAAGATCTCCCATTCCACTGAACTTCTAGGGAAGATTGTAGGAATAAATGCAGATACAAATATGGTTGTGAGGGTGGGAGGAGAAAGTTCAGGGAATCTCATGTTCTGGTCTCTGTTTTCTCTGTAAAGTAGGAGATGAGGTTATTTAATAAAAGCAGAGGATTCAAGGACAGTGGTGAATGTCTGAAGTAACTACTGGGATAAAGAGGAGAAAGGGAAGAAAGAGCCATAGAAGCATTATATCATTATTACACAGCAATCTAATTAAAAAGTACTAATAGTATTTCCACTTTTTTCAGATGTGGAAACTGAGAGGTCAGCTTGCCCAAGGCTACACAGCTAAGTGGAAGTATTAAATGGTAGAACCAGACATCCCATGTAGGTATCCAGGTTGCAGCTCCAAAATCACTGTGTCTCTTTTTAACTGCCTTTAATGGGAACTGCAAAAATACAGTGTAACCTAGTGTTCATAGTGCCCTTCCTACTTATAACTTTTTGTTAAGAAGATTATTAATAAAAACATACAATTTTAGTACTAAAATAGATGTCAAAAATCTTTTTGTCACTTATTTTATAAGACAAGGAAGTGAGGTTACTAGAAGAAAAGTGACTAGCTCAGTAACATATAGCTCATCAGTGGCAGAACTGAGAATCTAATCCATGTCTTTCTGACTGCAAAGTCTCACTACCACCCACAGAGTATTTCCTTCATTGGCCTACTGCAGTGTTCACAAGTCCACTGATAGTAAGTTTTTTCGAAATAAGGTTTTATGTTAAGCTGTCTTCATCACTCACTTGCACAAAGAGAAGTTCTGTTATAAAATTTATTAGCTAAGCCATTAGTTGGTGGGACACAGTACAAGTAATTTTTGATGAGGAGGAGGAAGGAAGGAAAGATTTATAACTGGAGATAGGCAGACCAGTGCAGACACCAGAGTGTGTACTTCAAAAGTAAGGGGACAGAAGAAGGACACTGAACAACTGGAGAAATGAAGTCTAAAGAGGTACTAGAGGGAGTACTAGGGTACTAAAAAAGGGAAGTAGTGGTGAGTGAAGAAAACAAACCTCACCTACGTTTAGTATAATAAAAGCAATTTGAAACACTATTTCAAAGTGCTTTATGTAAACCACTTCTTACAAATCCTGCTGCTAGTAGGCATTTAATAAAAGGTAGATTTGTTTTTATCTCTTTTTCTTCTATCTTTCTAGTTTTGAAAATACTTTGAGATGTGTATTGGGTCAGCTGGTGGTGTGTTAGTTTTAACAGCAGGCTCTGTGGTACGGCATAAAGAGCATGCACTTTGGAGCCAACTGGACAGGACTTGAGTCTTATCTCGATCATTTATTAGCTGGCGTGAGAAGGTGAAAACAGGATTCCATCCGCAGAAAAATATTTCAGGTTTTTTCCTGAATTTCAAATGTCTTCCCTGCAAATATTCTAGAGAAGAGGTTGGGATGTTCCTGAGAGCTCCCAACATGCTATTTACAAATTCTGATCAAGTCTTTATAGGAAAGAGGAATGAAGGAGTGCAGAAAATTTCACCCCAAAATATGACTCTTTGGCACAGAGAGTTCTTTAAATTAAAGGCTCTTAGAGATCAACAGGCACTGGAAGGAGCTTTCTCCCCATCTCCATAAAGACCCAAGGGAGACATCAAGAAGGATTATCTTTCTTTCCTCTCCCTGTCATTTCATTCAAAATAATGGCCTGTCTCTCAGGTTAATTTAATTTCCAAAGAGAATCATTTACAAGTCAATCTCTGTTCCCCTGCATCCATTCATTTCCCCAAATATCATTTCATTCTCCCTAGTAATCACTTATTGCTCCTCAACAGAATTACCCATATTCCTCATCTCCACCCTGCCCTCTGAAATGAGGGTATGTAAGTATTTGGGTCTCATTCACATATTGAGCAATCACTCTGTGATTCTCCCCGTGGGCACAGTAACAGTAAAATTTGTATATATTTTCTTTTATTAATCTACTTTATCATGAGTTGATTGATTTGTCAGCGAATCTTCTGAGGACAAAGGGGAAGTTTTTCTTTCACCCCAATAGGGACCAGGCTTTCTGGGGGACAGATTTGTATTTTCATCTTCTCAGTGTCCTCTTGAAAGTGCTTTCTTTTAGCTCCTTATACAACATCCTCTCAAAGAAATGAATCTTCTCATATCAACTTACATATTTGGCCAGAAATTCAGGTTCACAGCCCAATATATACACAGGATGCAACAGAGGAAAATGAAAGAGAAGACCTGAGTGCTGCATTTTACAATTTAAAACTGATGATGGCTGACCCTTCATGTTTTTTTTTTTTTAACCAAAAAAGCACCACCGTTTTACATTATCCCTAGAAAATGAAAGGGTCTCCTATGGGATTGGTAAGGAGAGATGAAACCTTTCCAAGCCCTTAAAATCCAGCTGGACCTCTCTTTAAGGAAATCAAAAGCAGAAGATGCAATCCAAATGCCAAATAAGCTGCAAATTTTAAAAGGACAAAGGATGGTTTGCTATTTTCTCTAGTACGACATCTGGTTGCTTGGTGTAGCTGTTTAGAGGACTATGGTGAACAGGCTCATCGGTAAAGAGAATCATGTTCAATTACTGATGCTACTCTGGGTATAAAAAGGAGGAGTGGCAACATGTGTGCCAAAAATTTGCTGTTTCTGGGATAGACACTTACAAGTGACTATCTGGGACTCTTGATCATCACCTATATGTAATCATCCATCATCCTCTGGTATAATCTGAGACCTCTTCAAACTGTGGAGGTAAGAGAAGACTCCAGAATTTTTGCATCTATATTCATAGGGATGGAGCTGGAGCCCATTCTTCTAAGTGAAGTATCACAAGAATGGAAAAACAAACAACACATGTACTCACCATTAAATTGGTACTAATCGATCAACACATAGGCACATATGGAAGTAACATTCATTCTGGTGAAGGGCAGGCAGGGGCGGGGAGGAGAGGATGGGTAAATTCACACCTAAGGGGTGCGGTGTGCACTGTTTGAGGGATGGGCACACTTGTAGCTGTGACTCTGGTGGTACAAAGGCAATTTATGTAACCAAAGCATTTGTACCCTGGTAATATTCTGAAATTAAAAAAAAAAAAGAGAGAAGACTTCAGGAAAAGTGCTTGGGGTGCATAGCATGGGAAGTTTGTGACAACAAGTGCTGCTTCTGCAGACACTTGTAACATAATTTCACAACATAGAGAAGTCATACATTTTGTCTATTATAATTGCTTTAGTGCAGATGCTTCTTTGAGCATATCTGAGCATCTTGATGATATCAAGCACTCATTTTAATTGTGGGAATGTCCTCAAAGAATTTGGAGAGCAGAGGATATGTAATAACATTTTGAAAAACAAAATGGTCCTTCCTGGCTAAGATATAGGGTGTGTGAAGAATAAAAGGAGAGATAAAGCTGACATACCAGGGTGAGGAGTCTTCATGTAACTCACTATGTAGCAGGGAAATATGAAATGTTTGAGTGATATGATCAGCATCATGGTTTAAAAAATAAATTGTTATAATAATAATAGTTGACTTGATTAAGCATACTTTGTACTACCTTATGTGAGTGTGTGTGTGTTGGAGGTTGTTTATGTGGGGTGGTGATCTCACAGAAACTCTAAGAGGTAAATGTTACTAACATCCTCATTTTTTTTATAGGTGAGAAAATGGAAGCACAGAGAGGTTAAGTATTTTGTCCACTGTCACACAAGGAATAAGTGACAGAGCCAAGATTCAAGTCTATAGGCAGTACCACTCAGTAGTTTGTGTTCTTAACTCTGGCTGATTCTCAATTCTGAGTACATATTAAAGTTACCTGGAGAGTTTTTAAAATATATGTGTATCTGAGCTCTACCAAAGTTAATTAAAACCAAATCCCTTGTAGTTTTAAAAGCATCTGGCAAGTTCTGATGCAATGTGAGGTTTGAGAATCACCTAATTACACTCTGCTGAAAATGGACAAAATGAATTAGCATTTTTTTTGTTGTTGTTTAAAGGAGAATAAAGTATAATCTCTAGAATGTGCAGGGACCCAGGAATGACCACAGTTGGACTTTTGGTAAACATTCTATACATATATACAGAGATGATAGTTAAAATATTTAATAACTGGGACAAGGCAGACAGCAAACAATCAGAACAGACGCTCTCATCATAAACAGTGAGTATAGTGTTCCCTTACCAATGTGTACTGGTTGAATTTTTAAAATTACACACACACACATATATACACACACAGAGTAGATATTTTTCCATGTCAACAAAGAAATTTATATTAACCTTTTTAATAACTGCATCATTTTTCACCGTATGGACTTAGCATACTTTATTTAACCAGTTTCCTGGTTATATCCAATTTTTTATTTTGTTTTTGTTTTTCTTTTTTTTTCTTTCTTATTTTTTTAAGGCATGGGGGGTTGTGAGAGCGATGCTCAGTTGCCTTGCTTGTTTTTGTTGAGACAGAGTCTCACTCGAAGTGGGGGCTTACAGGTTATAGGTGGGTTTAAAGATTCTTCGACTTGTAATTGGTTAAAGACATGAAGCTTTGTCTAAAGGCTTGGAATGTTTTAAGATAATGAAGTCTGTTAACCAGAGACAAGCCACCAGACATATATTTGTTGTGTAAATTGAGGACCTGCAGGTTTGTCTTTTATACCCTTAGGTCTGTTAATGGGTTACAAAGGATAGCTCCAGGAACGGAGGGAGGCATGATGAGGCATGTCTGACCTCCCTCCTCTAGGCAGGCAATTTAGTTTTAGGTTATCCCCTTGGCCGAGAGGGTGTCTATTCAGTCAGCTGGTGGGGGGAGCCTTAAGATTTTATTTTAATTCACACCAGGTTTGCCCTATTGCATACATCTAACAATCCTATGTCTCCTGCTTGCAGGCATGGTTTCTGATTTGAACTTTGCCTTTGAGGAAGCTCAGGAAATTTCACCCCAAAATATGACTCCCTGGTATAAAGAGTATTTTGAATTAAAGGCCCTTACAGATCAATAGGCATTGGAAGAGACTTTCCCTCTATTTGCATAAACCAGACAGACCTATCAAAAATAACACTCTAACTTCCCTTCCCTTCCCTCTTATCTCAATGTATTAATATTACAGGAAAGGAGATCAAGAATGCAACCAGACTTGGCCCAACTCATTTTAAATATAATACCTGTTTCTCAGGTTACTTTAAATTTATAAAGAGAACCATTCACAAGTCAATCTGTTTTCCCCCAACCATTCATTCTCCTAAGTATGTATTCATCCTCCCTAGTACCATTTATTGCCCCTAAACAGTATTACTTATATTCCTCATCCTCCTCTCCCCTCTAATATGAGGGTATATAAATTTCTGGATCCCATTGGACTATTGGGTAATCACTCTGTGATTCTTCCCATGCATAGATAAACCTCTTTCTTTTATTAATCTGCCTTATTGTGACTTGATCTTTCAGTGAATCTTCCAGGGAGGCGAAGGGGAAGTTTCCCCTCACTCCTACACCCTGACCTTTGATTTGGGCAATTGATTTGGGGGTGATTTCAGGTTTCCAGCTGTTTTTTAGCCTAGATAGTGAAAGGGACGGCCTTGCAAAAATAACAGGAAAATATCTAATCCCACCATTTCCCCAGTAACGGTTAAAGGTCAATCCTATGAGTTCTCTCACTAGCAGGCACCCTGCAGGAGTTATGTTTTGCACAACTTCTGAAAAGACCTGAATGGATGGAAAAGAGATGTAAATCTTTCTCTTCATAATTGTTTTTTGAGAATCTGCTTTTACAGAGTTCCTGAGTAAACAGCAGAAGAAGGAACTACGGTCTCAACCATATCTGGAGGACACAGTTACATCTCCTGTGATAATCCCTTCTCCAAGGAAAGGCAGGAAACCAACTCTTGGACTTTGGCATCCTTTCAGTTTTTGTTATCTACCTGCGGCTGCTTTTGTTATCAGCTGACAGCCATCACTATTTTTTTTTCTCTTCATCCCCCTTAAAAGCAGCAAGCCACTTGGCCTTGCTGCTGGCACCCCCTTCTCTTCCTTTGGGATGCCACGCCAGCTCCCCTGCTCTCTTCCCTTCCCCTTTCACTCTCACTCTCTCTCTTCTAAGAAGGATAAAATAAACTTTTTTACTTTTATGTCTTAATCTCTGCATGAGAAATCTTTTCCCACCTGCACCGTGATCACCTACAGTGGCTTTCCACCCTAACAGCATACTCCATGGCCCGAACCCTTGACTTCTAACCTATTCTTTACCCTGTCTCAAACCTATGTATCTGTAGTACTGCTGAAATAAAAATCCTACCAACACAAAGAGAGTACTCTCCATAAAACGTAGAAAAAACAGTATTTTATTATTGAATGATCGTAGGTAAGTTATGTGCATATATGCAGTCTGAATGAGACTACAAAGTCAGGGCAATTCCATACACATTTATATAGACAGTTTGTAGCTAGTACATAGTGCATGTCTTTTAGGTTTTATGGTATCTTTGTTTCCCCTTAAGAGGACTTAACAGCACAATTTGTGTGTAATTTTTTTTTCATATCATTCATCTTAAATTCATTTGCAAATTGAGATAGAAATAGATATTTGTTTTAGTTAATTGCCTTCAGGTTAAGGAATAATAAAACCTCTCTTATATCTTATTTAAGCAAATGCTTACAGCCTGAGATGGACTCCTGGGTTAAGCTTCCAAGGTGCCAGGGAGGATAGCCCTGGGTGTTTACATTTCAAAAGGGATGAAATCCAGGCCTGTGAAGAGAGTTATTTACATTCCAAAAGGTTAAAGTAAGGATTGTCAGTTAATTGGGTTTCCCAAAGTAAAGCTCTTAGAGGGGGAGGGGAAATAGTGTATTTGCTTTATATAAACAGAGACACTCATTACAGTAGCTCTGATCATGTCATTGAGAACGGTGGGGTTTTAGACCCCCAAAAGGATTATGGGAACTGTTAAAATGCAGCAGCAAAATCACCCACAGAGCCAAAAAGACTCAGGAAACATTATTTATCTTCCTGGACTGATCTGAGCTCACTGAGCACTAGTAAACTATAGGATTGCTCCTAATTTCTCTACCAGCATCCTGGGGCCCCCAAAATTTAGAAGCTGTCTATTTTCCACCAGTATCAGAGAATCAGTTCATGCTCCTAAGGCGTAAAGGCTGGTGGCCAAACACTTGAAACTGGTTAATGTTTAAGGAAGAAGGAAACAGTAAATTTACTCATTATGGTGCTGTTCAGCCTTCTGTCAACTTGAACCATTTCTTTGTTTCAGACAAGTCACTTTACTGAGCGTTTTTGCTTCCCTAAGTACATTTATATCAAGACCATTTGTCATAAGAGGTCCATGTATCAGTGGACCATGCAGAATGTTATGGTTGGAATTCCAGACATATTCTTCACATCTGTTAGCCTTCATTTTAAGTTAAATACAACATTTCCTTGTTACTTAAGTGCTGAATCTCACAAATCACTAGCATTTATGATTTCTGCTCTCTAATCTTACTATCTTCAAATCTCAAAGTTCTTAATGAACTTTCTGGCCTGCATGACGGATTTGAAGAATACTGCACACTTAGAACATTAATACAGATCTTGCTCAAATTTCTTGCGAGAGAATGTGTCATTTTAAGCTCTGGAAGTCAATCAATTTTTAAAAAAGGCAATTGCCAAGGTTTTCAAAATAACCTGGCTGAGTGGTTGTAATTCATAGATTAACAAACACACTTTATGAAGATTATACCAAACAGGCTCCTTCTTTGAGAAGAGAGGGCTCATTCCTCTAGTTTGCTCATTAGAACTAGAAGGGCTGAAGTCTCTTCTGATGCACAGGTATGATTTAAGGGCCCAGGCAAATGATAAGTTGGAGCCTCTCCAGGAACTTCAAAACTGATAGAAGGAAAACAGGAAGGTGGGACACAAGGTTCAAAGGAAGGAGGAAGGAGCCAGAGAATGAGAAAGAAGGCAAGAGAATGGGAAATGTTGGTTTTTCACCTTTGAGGAGTTAGCAAATATCTCCACTATGGAATGCATGAGTGGAGGCTGGAGACAAAGAGAAAAAAAAACCATAGATGATCTTAACACACAGAAGGTAAACTAAAACCATTTACCATGTACATATTTACATGTACACATATTGATAAAGAAGACCCTCATCAACCTAATACTAACCTAATACCTGGCTTCTGCAATCGCGCTTACCTATTGCATCAGTCACCTGAGACCCCACCCCTCGGACCACACCAACCTAATAAAAGTGAAAAAAAAAACAGTAGACAGGGCTCAGAATTTGGTGGCAAGTCCCCTCTGAGCCCACAAGCGAATAAACCTGTATTCTCCGACTCTCCCTGTGCCACTCGGTTTCTCCTCAGAACCACCCGCTATGTAACACTTGCTGTAACAGTATAAAGGAGTTCAGAAAGAAAATTGATGCTAATTAAATTAAGATTTAGGATGAACTAGAAAAGTTGGCATATTAATGAGGATAAATCAACATAAGAAGAAAGGCAACTGATGACATCATAGATTATCACTGCTTGAAGGAAGCAATAATAATTTAGTTCAATTCTCTCCTCTTATAAATGAGGAAACTGAGGTCCCAAATGAAGATATTTGACTAAACTCAGACAAATCTGGCCTTTTAAACTTTTAGAATGTGCATGCCTTTTTTTTTTTTCTTTAGAGTAGTCAAGTACACTAGTGATAAGGGGGGAAGTAGAACGGGAGTTCAATCTGTAATTGACTGTGAACAATCAAGTGAGATAACTCACTACCTTTGGACCAGCCTGCGCATGCCTTTTACTTTTTTTTTTTTTTTTTGAGACAGAGTCTCACTCTGCTGCCCGAGCTAGAGTGCCGTGGCATCAGCCTAGCTCACAGCAACCTCAAACTCCTGGGCTCAAGTGATCCTCCTGCCTGAGCCTCCCGAGTAGCTGGGATTACAGATATTTAATAAAAATATCTATTTTTTCTATTTTTAGTAGAGGTGGGGTCTTGCTCTTGCTCAGGCTGGCCTCGAACTCCAGACCTCACGCAATCCTCCTGCCTCAGCCTCCCAGAGTGCTAGGATTACAGGTGTGAGCCTCGGCGCCCAGCCAGGCCATGCCTTTTAAAGGTTGTCAAATTTTTTTCTGCTCATTTTTTACATTTGGCTATTTTTTTTTTTTGAGACAGGGTTTTGCTTTGTTGCCCTGCTAGATTGCAGTGCATCATCGTAGCTGATGCTCAAACTCCTGGGCTCAAACGGTCCTCCTGGCTCAGTCTCCTGAATAGTTGAGACTGCAGGCCCACGCCACTACACCTGGCTAATTACTCTATTTTTTGTAGAGACTGGGTCTTGCTTTTGCTTAGGCTATCTCATCTCAATCTCCTGGACTCAACTAATCCTCTACCCTCTGCCTCCCAAAGTGCTAGGATTACAGGCATGAGCCACCATGCCTGGCCTGATTTGGCTATTTTAATAAAAATATCTATTTGATAGTTTATAAAGACTAGAAGTTCATGTGATAAGGAAGATCCCCATCTATTAACTGGCGCATCAGCTACCTGAGACTCCACCCTTTGGAAGACCCTCATCAACATAATACTAATCTATTACCTGGCACATCAACTAATCTATTACCTGGTGCATTAGCCGCCTGAGATCCCACCTCTTAGACCACCCCAACCTAACAAAAGTGGGAAAAATCAGGTAGACAAGGCTCAGAATTTGATGGTGAGACTCCTCTGAGCCCGCCCACAAATAATCCCTGATTCTCAAACTCTCTGTGTGCCGCTGGGTTTGTCTTCGGAAACACCGCTGTTAACACTTGCTGTAATACGTGGTTATCAATCTAGAAGAATTAAAGCAGAGATTAATGATATTTAATATAGAAAGAAATGCCCACTTTGTAGCTCAGACTGAGGGACTTAGTCATGCTGTCATTAACTAATGATGTATTTAAAATGAAGGAACATGAGCTAAAGCTAACACATCCATTTCTTAGGCATAGAAGCTGTAAGATAAATGAGAAAAGAATTAAAAAAACCACTAAATGTTTTTTCTATTTAATTTGTTTTTTTTTATTTTGGAAGGAAAAAGGAAGTCTGGCTTCTTTTTGAAAAGTAGTGAGAGCAGGATGTAAAACGAATATCCAGGGCCAAGAGTGGAGAGGAAGGGCTGGCTGCATCGCAGATGTAAGACATATTGTCCCAGGGGCTCTGTAAAGGTATGGGTAAGGACAGATCTGCAGAGATTCTTCTCTGTAGTTCCTGTAGTGCCTCCTACATGAGAAGTGTCCAATAAATATTTTTTGGAATATGTAACCCTAGATTCTATAAAAAATGTTCTTATATAGGCAGATATAAAAAGAAGAAGCTGTGAGTAAAAGGCCAAAGTTGGCCAGGATTAGAAAAGTTGAGAGCCATCCCTCCTAGGTAGGAAAAGCAAAGCAGTCGTGACCCAAAGTAAAGTATATAATGCCAAGAAGAAAATAGAATATTTATCTTAATAGGGAAATGAGAATGCAAAAGGCCAAAAGAGTGGTGACAGGAAAAACAACGTGAGAGGAGCCTAAGAATTTACATTTCCTACACTGAACATGTATTATCTTTTAATTGATGAAAATAATCACCATTTGAAATTTTATTTTGAAGAAATAATCCACGTATGTAGTTAAAACAAATCAAATAGCACAAAGGTTATGTAGGGAAAAGCAATTCCCTATCCGAACTCTGAAACCCATGTCAATGGAAAAGAACCCAAACTCTGTAAAATAACTTAAAGAGGTTTATTCTGAGCTGAACATGTGTGCAACCATGGCCCAGAGAGCCATGCTGAAGAAGCCTTGAGCAAGCAGTCCCACCGTGGTCAGGTTACAGTTGGGGTTTATACATTTAGAGAGATAGTAATTACAGTGTGAACTAAAATAAAATTTTAAGGCTCATTCCCCCACCAGCTGACTGAATGGGCCCCCTCGTGGCCAAAGGAATATCCTAAATTGTCTACCAGGAGGAGGGAGGTCAGATATGCCTCATCATGCCCCCCTCCCTTCTTGGAGACATCCTTTGTAACCCATTAACAGGCCTAAGGGTATGCAACACAAACCTGCAGGTCCTCAATTTACACAACAAATATATGTCTGGTGGCTTATCTCTGATTAATAGACTTCATTATCTTAAAACATTCCAAGCCTTCATGTCTTTAACCAATTACAAGCCAAAGAATCTTCAAATCCACCTATAACCTGTAAGCCCTCCACTTTGAGATAGCCTACCCTTTTTGGGCCAAGCCAATGTATGCCTCCCACATATTGATTTATGACTTTACCTGTAACCCCTGTCTCCCTGAAATGTATAAAATCAAACTGTAACCCAGCCACACTGAGTCCACTTGCTCAAGGCTTCTGGGCGTGGCTCCAGGTCATGGTCCTCAAATTGGGCTCAGAGTAAATCTTTTTAAAATTGTTTTACTGAGTTTGGTTTCTTTTCCATTGACAAAGGTATACATTGGTTTGGCCAGAAAAAGCAGGACATCTTCACTCTGGGAGGCCGAGGCAGGAGGATCGCTCGAGGTCAGGAGTTCAAGGCCAGCCTGAGCAAGAGCAAGACCCCGTCTCTACTAAAAATAGAAAGAAATTAGCTGGACAATTAAAAATATATAGAAAAAATTAGCCGGGCATGGTGGCGCATGCCTGTAGTCCCTTGAGCCCAGGAGTTTGAGGTTGCTGTGAGTGAGGCTGATGCCACAGCACTCTAGCCCGGGCAACAGAGTGAGACTCTTTCACAAAAAAAAAAAAAAAAAAAAAAAAAAAAGCAAGACTTCTTGAAGGGGGAGATTTACAGGTTGTAGGTGGGTTTAAAGATTCTTTTGTTACAGCAAATATGACCGGGAACAGACCAAGAGGCATCCTGGAATACAGCAAAACAGGTTTTATTATGCAGGAGGGCTCAGAGGGGACTTGCCACAAAATTTTGAGCCCTGAGCACCAGGGAAAGCTTCTTTATATATTCTTTGCAGGCGGTAAAACTTATGCGTGAAACTGCTACAAGCGATTGCAGGCAGAAGACTTATTGGGGAGTTGCTGCAAGCAGTTTACAGAAGCCAGAGTTACAGCTGTCAGGGGAGATAGCAGGGGTGTTTACAGAAGCGGGAGTTACAGGTGTTTAGATACGATTACAGGGTAGCGCCCAGGGAGTGGAATTTTTTACTTTATTCCCCCCTCTTGATGCCCCTAGATGTGCTGTGACTAGCGTCACTGCATTAGAGGGCATCACCTAAATTGTTTAGTGGATGGTATCCTTGAAGGGCCATTGTCCAGGCTGTTGTTTTTTGGGTAACTGTTGCCTCTATAAACTTAATAACATGACTTAACAAACAAGGTTTTATAGTAACAAGGAGAAGAATAGTCATTAAAGGTCCCATCAGTGGTAATAACCATGAGGTCTATTGACCTAGGTTGAGTCTTTAAATTTGTTTTATTTATTTATTTATTTTTTGACTTTTTTTAAAGCTATTTATCTTTTTTGTCACTATCTCTGATTGGTTTACATAATAGCAACACTCTTTTCCCAGGAATACACAGGTTTCCCTTTTGTAGCAGTAAGAAGGTCTAAGGCCCGCCTGTTTTGGAGGGTGACTGTCGCCAAGGAGTTTAATTGGTTTTGGAGGATTACTACAGAATCTGCAACTGGCACTATGTCTTTGTTTAATTTGTGAGACAGCTTTTGGTAGACGTGTAGTGAAGTCCCTAATCCTCTAATTCTAGCTCTGACTCCTGCCAGGACGCCTCTTTTCACGAGGAGTGGTATGAGCACAGGAATGGCTTCTTTTTTCCGGGGACCCAGGCGGTAGCTTAACGCCAGTTTTATTTGGGGAGTGGTGTATATTGAAATGTTGGATTTAGGAATATTTGGGTGCAAACCCCCAGTCTAGTTGCCCGGAATGCAAAGGTAGGCAGTGGTGCCACAAAGGAAAGACAGTCCCTCTCCTGGGCAGAGAATATTGGAGTTAAAAGTCTGGTTACTGCTATATAGACTGCCTGGTAGGGTTTCCACAGATTCAGTTTTTTTTTTGGACTAAGGAGGCAAGTGACATCAGGTGATCTGGCCATGTGTACGTTAGATGCTACCGGGCCAACCAAGTTAGTTTGGTTGGGTTTAGGTGTGGAGACATTTTAGCTCAAGGGTACAGGGATTCTAAGGTAAACACGCCTCTGGAGGGGTAGGCAAATTTAACATTGGATATGATTAGGCAGAGCCTTGTGGGTGATGTTAAGGACCTTTTTTATTCGGGGGTTGGGGCTTTGTGGTTTTGAGAGCTTGGAGGGGCTTTGGTTATGCCTTTTATCATTTTTATCGCCATCTCTTTTTTTTAATATCTCAGCTACATAGGTCCAGCATTTTATGGTCCCTTTATATATTTTGTCCCAATCTATTTTTTTATGTGTGCATTTATGTTTTTTTGTATAATCACTAGGCCTGTTAGGTTTTTTTTGAATTTTTAGGTGGCATAAGTGCCACCAGTACTGTCATTAGAGTCAGGCTCCCCTTTAAATTTTCAGACCTTTTGCTTTTAACTTTTATCATATTGGGATAAGGGGGCAGCTTTTATGGAGAGTAGGAGTAAAGCAGAAATTATAGCAAAAACCAGCATCTTATATTGGCGATTTAAAAATGGCTTTTAGAACACCAGAACCAGAATAGGAAACCTACTATTGTCTAAAATAATATAATGAGGGAAAGTTTTTTCCCCTAGTCCCCAGTCTTTGGGGGCCACCAAGTACAGTCTAATACCCAAAAGTAGAGCTAACAGTCCGGACAATTTATCGAGAGGCAGAGAGAAGTGGTTTGGTCATTTGGTCTCAGGCACAGTCATCGGGCCACCGCGTTGGAGACAGATTTTTAGCGAGTTTTTGGATCTTGTTTTGTTATCCAGGAGTCTCGGCTCTCTTCAGGCGTTGCTCTTTTTACCCGGGTGTGGTGGATCAGGGGGTTATTCCTGCAACTTTAACAGCAGTGGGTGTAGTTAGGATTATAGTGTGGGGGCCTGTCCAGGTGGGCTTGAATGGTGCCTTTTTTAAATCTTTAACCCATATGGTATCTCCCGGGTGATGCGAGTGGACAAGGTACCCCATTGCTATGGATGTTTTTTTCATAACATCATGATGAATTTTGCTTAGGACCTTGGACAAGGAAATAAGGTGAGCTTGTAGAGTGTTTTTTTTTTTTTTAATTGGGGTAATATTTTTTTAAGCGGCCTAATTATGGGTGGGGGCCTTCCATAAAGAACCTTAAAGGGTGAATATCTTGTCAACCCTGGGGCGTATCTGACCCTGAGTAGAGCCAGGCTGAGTAAGTCTACCCAGGGCAGCCCAGTTTTTGGCCCTTCCTTTGTTTTACACGCTAGGAGAAGGTCATTTATATATTGTAGGAGAGGGCAGTTAAGTTTCTCTTGTGGGAATGGGTCCAGGTCTGCAGCCAATGCCTCTCCAAAAATTGTGGGGGAATTTTGGAAGCCTTGTGGTAACCTAGTCCAGGTGAGCTGCCTCCTCCTCTTTGTGTCTGAGTCCTCTTATTTGAAAGTAAAGAGGGGTTGACTCACCGGTGCTATCTGGATGCAGAAGAAAGAGTCCTTTAGGTCCAAGCAAGTGAACCACTTGGCATCCTCAGGAATACGTCCCAAGAAAGTATAGGGATTTGGTATTGCTGGATGTAGGGTGACAGTGGCCTCATTCATTATTTGGAGGTCTTGAATGGGTCGGTAGGTCCTGTCGGGCTTTTTTACTGGGAGCAATGAGGTATTCCAGGCTGACTGGCACTCTTTGAGACTGCCTTCTTGTAGAAGTTTGTCTAGGTGAACTTGGATTCCCTCGCAAGCTTTCTTTGATAGGGGGTATTGTCTTTTTTTGGTGGGCTGAGCTCCTGGCTTTAATTTGACTATAACCGCTCGCCCATGTGCCAGTGGGGGGGGTGGTTGTCTTCCACTCATATTGTCGGAAAGTTGTGCCTACATTGAGGGGGGGTACATTTTTTTTCTCCAGGCCTTTGATGGTGTCATAATTGTATGGATTTCTGAGTCTCAGTGCTCAGTCACTGTGGAGTCGCCATTTTATCTCTCTGGGGACCATGACTGCAATTATCAGGGATTTTGGGGCTGCCAGCAAATGGTCTGTGTTGCCCTTGGGGTGGAAAGTGAGCTGGGCCCCTAATTTATGCAGGAGATCCCGTCCTAAGAGAGGAACCGGGCAGTCTGGGAGATAGAGGAACTCGTGTGTCACTTGGTGTCCTCTGAGTTGGCAAGAGCAGGCTTGGCAGAATGGTCTAGCCACCTGGCTTCCAGTGGCTCCAATTATAGTTGTTTTTCGCCTGGTCAGAGGGGTGATTTCTGTGGTTACTACTGAGTGTTCAGCCCCCGTATTCACCATGAAGGTCACAGGTTGGCCCCCCACATCCATTGTGACCATGGGCTCCCAGGGGGCGAGGTTGAGGGAGCCCGGTCAGTCCTATTTTGAATTGTCACCTGCAAGCCTGAAGAAGTCTTGAGTTTTTGGTTTCATTTGGAACCCTTGGACGGGGCCACTCCTGGGAGAGGGACCGGTTTTTCAGTGTAGACATTTATTTTTCCAATGTCCAGTTTTCTTGCAATATGCACATTGGTCTGGCCTTAGTGTTCTTTTTCTGCAGGGTCCCTTTCCTGGCCTCACTTTGGGTCCCCCTGTGGGCCCAGGAGCTCTAAACGCCACTGCCATGAGAGCAGCCTTATGTTTTATTGTTTTTCTGCTCTCTCTCTGGGCGACCCGATCTCAGTTTTGGAATACCTTATGTGCCACTTTTATTAGTTGAGTGATGTTTATCCCAGCGAAACCCTCCAGTTTTTTTAGTTTCTGCTATATGTCTGGACTTGCCTGAGCTACAAAGGCGGCATTCACCATCCGTTGGTTCTCTGGAGCTTCTGGGTCAAAAGGTGTGTAGATCCTATAGGCCTCGCAGAGGTGCTTGTAGAAGTTGCTGGGGGTGTCATCGGCTCTCTGGGTGACCGAAGCCACTTTATTTATGTTGGTGGGCTTCTTGGCTCTCCCCATGCAGGAGGGATTCCCGGTACCTGACGAGGGCATCTCGTCCTTCAGGGGTGTTGAAATCCCATGTAGGTGAGACATCTGGGACTGTTCGCTGTGCCCATGCCTCTGGGTCGAGGACCGTTGCTGGCGCGTTGTTTTGAATCCACTTACAAGCTCCTGCAGTGATCCAATGTCACTCCTCAGTATTGAAAAGGGTTAAGAGCAGCTGCCGACAGTCCTCCCAAGTGGGCTGGTGGGTCTGGCAGACATTCTCTAGGAGGTCTATCATGGCCTGTGGCTTCTCCGAATAGGACCAGGTGTGCTGTTTCTAGTTTAGATCGGTGGTCGAAAATGGTTGGTAGTAGAGAACTGGCGGTCCTGACTAAACAGTTCCATCTTTGGCAGTGCGGTGTTGACTCCGAACTTCACAGATTGGCAGTTGGAGGGCCAGGCCAGGGTTTTGGGCAGAGCAAAGGCGGTGTGCCACTGGGGTCCCCTCCTCAGGCAGGTCATCTGGCATGGTCATCAGACAGAGGTGGAGGGTCTTGGGCGGACGGCGTAGGCCTGGGGGCAGGATCGCTCGGATTATAGGGCGGTGGCAAAGGGGGGTCATCGTTGGTGTCCCCTGGTGTACAATTTTGAAGCCAGGTTCTCAGGGTCTTTGAAGCTGCTGGGCAAAGAGTACCCTGCTCTGTCCCTTTTCAGTGCAGAACTGGACCCAAGGGGGTAAGGCCTGGGCAATTTTTAACCAAGAGTCTATATAAGGAAACTGATCAAGGTGTCCCGGGGTGCCTGTGACTTGCTTTTAGACTGCTTGACCTATGGAGACATCTAGGGTTCCTGTATTGGGCCACTCGACTTCACAGAGCATTCGACAAGACGCCCTGGACTCATCTTTATTCCATAGTCTCTAGAGAATCCCTTTTTAAAGTTTTTGATCATGCATCTGAGGACAGTTGGTTTGAACTCAGACCCTCCCATAATGTTCCTAATGATCGGGGTCGCACAGGATGGGTAACTTCCAATTGTCGGTCTGGCTGCTCGCCTCGCGGGGACTTAAAGCACGTCTTGGCTAAGGTGCGCCCGTATAATTCCTGGGCCAGGTCACTTTTTTTCCGGAAGGGTGAGTCACCGTTGTGCCTTATGACCCTGTCACAGACTCGCAGGCATGTACCCAGTCCGACTCTGTAGTCTTTGCCACGGAGCCACAGCACTCCACACACTCATTTACACAGAGGTTATTACATCCCCCCCGCCCCTGGGGGAATTTTAACCTTTTTTAAGGAGGTGATCAGGCCCCTCTTCCGTCCTTGGATGGGCCTGGCTACCTTTGGACAGGTTCCCAGTACCTTACCGCGGTTCAGATGGCCGTTCCTGGGTGCATGGTTGCATGCTCTCTATCGGTGTCCGGGAGGGTTTGAGGAGCGGCGGTCGGTGGAGCCCTTCTGAGCGAAGAGGAAAGTATCCCCAATCAGGGTCTTGGCGCCTAGATCCCCACCGGTCGTCAGGGTCAGCTGGCCGGTGTCCTGTCCCCAACTGGTGGCCCCAATGGCCAGCGGTAGCGGGGTTTCCCGGTCAGCGAACCAGAATGTTACAACAAATACGACTGGGAACAGACCGAGAGGCATACTGGAATACAGCAAAACAGCTTTTATTACGCCGGCGGGCTCAGAGGGGACTCATCACCAAATTCTGAGTCCCGAGCACCAGAGAAAGCTTCTTTATATATTCTTTGCAGGCGGGAAAACTTGTGCGGGGGAAACTGCTGCAAGCGATTGCAGGCGGAAGACTTATTGGGGAGTTGCTGCAAGCAGTTTACAGAAGCCAGAGTTACAGCTGTCAGGGGAGATACCAGGGGTGTTTACAGAAGCTAGAGTTACAGCTGTTTAGATAAGATTACAGGGTAGCGCCCAGGGAGTGGAATTTTTCACTTCACTTTGATTTGTAATTGGTTAAAGAAATGAAGCTTTGCCTAAAGGCTTGAAATGTGGTAAGTTATGGCTGTCTGTTAATCAGAGACAAGCTATGGTATACTTACTGAAACTCAAATGATCTTTTAAGTAAATTGATCGCCTGCAGGTGTGGTTTAAGCTTTGTCTTGCATGGCCTTAGGCCTGTTAATTATTTAGTATCTTATTTTTACAAAGAATAACTCCAAAAGGGAGGAGGCATAACTACACGTGTCTGACTTCCCTTCTCCTCATGACCGGCAACTCAGCTTTAAGGTTTTTCTCAGGTCCCCTGGGCCAAGTGAGGGTACATTCAGTCAGCTAGGGGAGGGTCAAGATTTTATTTTGGCTCACACCCAGTTCTCCCAGTTTACCTCCCCAGAGGCAACCACTTTAATAAAAACGCCCAGGGAACTTCACCCCCAAATATGGTTCCCTGCTATAATGAGTATTTTGAATTAAAGGCCCTTAGAGATCAACAGATGCTGGAAGAAACTTTTTCCTTATCTGCATAAAGACTGGACCCACCAAGGAGAACAATTGTTTTCCTTCATCTCACTGTTGTCTTATTATATTGCAGAAAAGACGACCAAGGAATGTAACCAGATCTGAATGAACCCTTTCACAAGATAATGTCTATATCTCCAGTTCATTCAATTTCCAAAAAGGACCATTTACAAGTTAATCTCTGTCCCCCACATCATACATTTATTCTCCCTAGAAATGTTTTATTGCCTCTGGACAGAATTACCTATATTCCCTATCTCCCCCTCCCCTTTCTTATATATGAAGAAAGCTATATATGTATCTGGACCTCATTAGGTTATTCATGTAATCACTCTATGATTCTCTCCAGCATGTTAATAAATTTGTATGCATTTTTCTCCTATTAATCTGCCTTTTCAGTGAACCTTTGCAGGGTAAAAGGGGGGAGTTTTCTCTCTTAGCCCCATAGGGGCCAGGGGATTCTGCTTGGCTCTCTGAAGTTTTGCTGAAAAATCAACTCGCAAAAGGCAGATTAATGGAAGAAAAGGCATACAAATTTATTTAATACGTATACATGGAAGGTTTCGGAATGGACTCAACTCTCGCATGGAGTACATTGCTTATATATCATCTTGAGGTTACAGAAGGAATGGTGGTTTGGATCCTGGCAAAACAGGTTATGGGAAGGGGGAGAAGGGAAATTCTGTTGAGGGGCAATAAGTGATTACTAAAGAGAATTCAATGGGCTTAAAGAACATACAATGGTCTTGAGCAAATTCATTTGGGCCCACAGGGTAGAAAATAGTTTGTGACAAAAAATTGTCCAGGTTTGTTGACAGACTTCAGTCTTCCTTCCTGTATTATGAGTTCAGTTAGTGAAAACTCAGGGAAGGGACAGGAGGTAATTGTTTTATTCTTTGGTAGGTCCAGACTTTAGGCAAATGAGGACCTTTAGTGAATCCTAAATGCTTTGGGAGAAGCAGAGTTGGGGTGGGGATCAGAGAGTACTTGGAGCTCCTTTTTTAGTTCAGCAAGTACTAAGCACTATATTTTTGGGTATTGGTTTCTGAGCCCCAACACCCCCTCCAGTAATCAGCTTCTATGGGTACTTTCAGAAGCATCATCCTATGAATGTGCAAGTATATATATGAATATGTGTACAAACCCTTTTAATATTCATAAATGATAGTACACTTAACATGATTTGGCCCCTTGCCTCTTTTCATCTAAGTTATAAAACTTATTCAATATCTATACATAAAGATCTACAACATTTTTTTTAATGCTGTTCAAGTGAAGCAGTGGGAGTGGAGAAGAAACAAAGGAATCTGTAACCGGTTGTGATCAATTAGTTGTAAACACCACTGCACTTGGACCAACCTACATCATTATTTTATAGTGTATAGCATTTCGTTAAATATTAATAGCTCCCTTTTGATAGTTATTTAGGTTCTATTTAGTATTTGTTATTACAACAATGCTACAATGAATATTCTTGTGCATATATCATTGTATGCATGTGCAAATATATCTGCAAGATAAAAATAAGTTTTTAGCCAAAAAAGGTCTAGAATAACCTGTTGATGACATAGAAAAATAACAAAGTGGATATAATGAAATAATGATAGCAGTACATTATATGTTCTTAGAGATGTATTTTGTTGTGACTTTTGCCTTAACCTACACATGGGATGCAGAAGTTGTTAGATTAATTTAGAAGTATATTTGTATATGACACCGTGAAAATAAGTAATCCAAAATCTTTCCACAAAGGGTTGTATTCCAAAAGAAAGAAAGAAAGAAAGAAAGAAAGAAAGAGAGAAAGAAAGAAAGAAAGAAAGAAAGAAAGAAAGAAAGAAAGAAAGAAAGAAAGAAAGAAAGAAAAGAAAAACCAAAATTTAAGCTGTTAGAACTTTAAAATATTCTGAGCCTTAAAGGAATGTGATTATGGGACCTGAGTGACCTGACAGGCAGCTGTAAACTAGGCAGCTGTAATGTAGGCAGATGTAACCTTTGTTTCTATGATCATAGGTTAGCCTTCTTCCTTATCTATATTGTTTGGCAAAAGGTTGTAAATCACCAAAGGATGCCAAGAAAGATCCATTCCCTCTTAACTGTTGATCTTTATTATACCTTAACTTCCCTGCTTCCTTTCTCACACAAAGACTTCATGACTATCACATTGTCTAAGATGGAATGATAAATACACTCTTTTAAATTGTGAAGGAAATAAAAACAAACTGAAGGAAAAGAAAACAAACTATAGCTAATTAAATTGTTGTAACTCATAAACTAGCCTTGTATAGGAAATGTAATCCTGTTAAATTTCTTTGTTTTCTTGCCTATATGAGGAAAACTTTAACTTTTAACATTGGAGCACTGACTTCATTTCTCTGGAGTCCATGCTTCCCAGATCGCTATTCCCAGCTTTTCACTTGAATCAATTCCTTAAAACTGGATTCTGATCCTTTCGATTATTTCAGGTCGACAACAGAAAAAAAAATTTGTTTGCTAAATATAGAAGCGTGTGGATTGTCAGTTACATAAAAATGATTAGTTGGCCTTATCCTAAGTAAGCCTTATATGTGGAGCTAGACTACCAATCTCACCACTGTGGTAAGAAAAAAAAAGAAGAAAAAATTTTTATCTGAGGAATGTAAGCCCCTCAGGTCCATAGAGGCATTGGAATGAAACAGCAATCATACTACTCCTCCTTGATCTAAATAATTATCTCTTAAAGCCACTTGCTACATGGGCTCTAGACTAACTAACACCAAGTAGGCATAAAATGCTATGCGCTAGACACCATAATTAATACCTTATTAGTTCAACAATGTATAACCAATCACTAATCAATGTTATTTTTGTAAACCAGTGGTATTACTGTCAAAAAACTTTGTATCAGCTCACTCCTTGTTCACTTTGCCTTTTGAAACCTTCTTATAAGAAAGGCTGACAGAGCATTTCCCAAGGCAACTTGGTAATGTGTCCCAGGCAGCTGTCCTCACTTTGGCTCAAGTAAACCTTTAAATCATATTTTGTGCCTCAGCCTCTTCCTTTTAGGTGGACACCACAACCAGTCAATACTTACCTATTAATGATATTAACTCATTTAATATTGTGAAATCTACATATACCAAATCCACATCTTCATAGGACCAACGGTAACTTTGTGATAATCAAACAAGTTTCTTTGCTATATGCAGTTACAATATCTGAAATTCTCAGCATTATTTTAACCTATAAAGGGCCAAATGGAGGAAGAAAACTAAAGTTTGTTCTCTGTCTACTATATGCCACTAACTTTACCATCATTATCTTGTTTAATTCTCATAACAATCCTATCTAGTAGATATCATAATTCCCATTTTACAGATGATAAAATTGAGTAACTTTGGTGAACTCAAATATCTAATAAATGGTGGAGTCAAGACTGCAGCTTGGGTCTTTTTGGAACAAACTCCCCTACTACTCCTCCAATGGTGAAAGGATGCTTATTTTGGCAATGAACTAGTATGGATGAGATTGTTAGCTGTAAAATCCATTCTTGGCTTCCTCCTGGAAAAGATGGCAACAAAAACCCAAGTAGTAGGGCTATCCATACCTTTGAGTTGTCTTTCACCCCAAGGAAGAGTTTGTCTTTCAGTGTCGTTTCTGATAGTGTTCACATGCCTGGTCAAATGATTATAGCTTTTTGGCTGCCTTTTCCTCCAGTGTTCACTGACATTGAAGAAGTTGATGTTGGATACTGTTGGACCCTTTGTTTCTTCAATCTTGCCTAGGGCCTGGTGCTCAAATCTGGAGCAGAGTTAGAAGAAAAAAAGAGTAAATCAAGTTTCAGGGATTAAGTGGCTCTCCCAAGTTTCAGGAAGCAGTCTCAGAGTGAATGATGTCACCCCACCCTCTTACAATGACTTACCACTAGCCTCTCATTCCCCCAAAAGGAGAACTATAACATAATAAACAGTTTTAAAGATAATTCCACTTTACTTATTCTACCAATCAAATCAAACCTGTACCATTCAATCAATTGTTCTAGAATCAGCTCCTGATAAAAGGTGGCTTGGTCATGGTCACCTATAACATCTTTGCTTACAATTACACATTTAACTCTTAATTATCTATAAGTAAGGACAAGAGAAACAAGATAAACAATTCCCAGTGAGAGATGATAAAAAATAACTTCCGATTCATTTGGGGGCAATGTTCTCAGAAACATACACATTAGTCAAAATTTTGGCCCATTCTATATATAACCTTTGACTTTAAATCTCATTTTAACCTTAGGTCCAATGGTCCAGGCCTATATCTAACGAGGAGACTTATTTTTTTTTTTTTTTTTGAGACAGAATCTCACTCTGTTGCCCAGGCTGTAGAGTGCCGTGGCCTCAGCCTAGCTCACAGCAACCTCAAACTCCTGGGCTCAAGCAATCCTTCTGCCTCAGCCTCCCAAGTACCTGGGACTACAGGCATGTGCCACCATGCCCAGCTA
>CAUYMX010078089.1:0-26725 GCA_963573855.1 Lepilemur septentrionalis | reverse complement strand
AGAGACAGAGTTAGAGCCTTGCTCTGGATTAGGCATTGGCTTTTTTTTTTTTTTTTTAAGACAGAGTCTCACTCTGTTGCCCGGGCTAGAGTGCTGTAGCATCAGCCTAGCTCACAGCAACCTCAAACTCTTGGGCTCAAGTGATCCTTCTGCCTCAGCCTCCTGAGTAGCTGGGACTACAGGCATGCGCCACCATGCCCAGCTAATTTTTTCTATATATTTTTAGTTGGCCAATTAATTTGTTTCTATTTTTAGTAGAGATGGGGTCTCGCTCTTGGTCAGGCTGGTTTCGAACTCCTGAGCTCAATTGATCCCCCTGCCTCAGCTACCCAGAGTGCTAGGATTACAGGCATGAGCCACTGTGCCTGGCCTAGGCTTTGGTTTTTAAGGGAAGCTATTGCTGGCTTGATCTTCCATTCAGACCATTCAAACTTTCTCTATATTAATAATAAGACTGTTTTGCTTTCTTATCATTCTTATTTTCATTGGAGTAAAACTTTTCATTTCCTTCTGGAACTTTTCCTTTGCATTCAAAACTTGGCTGACTGCTTAGCATAGAAGGCCTAGCTTTTGGCCTATCTTGGCTTTCAACATGCCTTCCTCACTAAGCTTAATCATTTCTAGCTTTTGATTTCAAGTGAAAGATATGCAATTCTTCTTTTCACTTGAACACTTAGAGGTCATTGTAGAGTCATTCATTGGCCTAATTTAAATATTATTGGGTCTTCGGGAACAGGGAGGTCCGAGGAAAAGGAGAGCCATGGGGGAAATGGCTGGACATTGGAGAAGCCAGAATACACACAACTTTTATTAAGTTCACTGTTTTACATAGGTGCCCCAAAACAATTACAATAGTAACATCAAAGATCACTGATAACAGATCTCCATAACAGGTAAAATAATAATGAAAAAATGAAATAATAATAAAAAATAATAATCAAAAAAGTTTGAAATATTGCAAGAATTACCAAAATGTGACAGAGATATGAAGTAAGCACATGCTGTTGGAAAATGGTGCCAATAGACTTGCCAGATGCAAGGTTGCTGCAAACCTTCGATTTGCAAAGAACACAATTATCTGCGAAGCACAAGAAATTGGAGTGCAATAAAAACGAGGTGTACCTGCACATTCCTCCTGCTTCCGTTATGTAGCAGCAACCATATGTCCTCATGATAATCAGGTCATCAGGTTCAATCACCTCTGCCAGGATAATCACTCCCCACTGAATTCGTGAGTGGGGACTAGTAAGGCACAATTGCTAGGTATGGAGGACTCGATTGTATGAGTCAACATAGATTCTCTCTAAACATCCTTTCACCTTTAACTCCCACTGCTAACTGAGCAGCCATCTCCTTATTTTCCCACTTAAATTCCTGAGAATGAGTGTTTGGTAAGCTTACATCATCCTGATGTCTAAGCCACTGGCTTGTCTCTGGACTGGCCAGCCTCAAGGCAGTTGCCCACTTGCCTATTTCAATCAGCTGAGGTCAGAGGGGTTGGGGCACAAAATACAATTTCTGGGGCCTGGGACTGCCTCATCAGCAGGGGTTTGCCCCTTTAAAAAGGCCTAGAGGTGCGGCTGGCACAGTGTTTGACCTATTTGCTTGCTATGGGGCTATAGTATCATCACCGGCCCCCTCCTAGTTACTTGGTCAGTTCCTGATAAATTTACAGCCCACTGAGCCCACTTTCCTAATCTGTAAAGTAAGTCGGTTGGGCTCTTGAAGATCCTTTCATGTATAAAATGCCAGATAACTGCCTCTTCCCTCAAATTTTTTAGCTATTGTTAATCCAGGACTCCCTCCACACTATGCTTAGGTAATTTATTTTTTGAACCCAAAATTCATGTTTCAGTAAATGCTTGCTTTTATTACTTTTATGACATTTAATTCTGTGGCTCAGAGCCATCATTTTGCCCTGTTGCAATGTCTGAATCTTGAGTTTGCCTTTTGATGTATTTGCTTTTCTTTTCAGCTCTGGGCCATCAGCGTATATGAATAGCTTTCTGTGTCACCATTTGAGATAAGACCAAGGACAGGTCTGGGGCAAGTCACCAGAGACCTATCCACCAGAGACCTATTTGCTTCAGTGATCAAAGAGCTGCAAATCCCCTAAGTAGTGCTGTCAGATGTCTCCTATTTCCCCCTCCTGAGCCTGAAGCCATTGCAACTTACCTTTAAAGAGGCCTTTGCTGAAGTTCACACCTACTGTGTTTACAGCACTTGGTTGAGGTCAGACTAACTTGAATTTTACAGATGGGAAATTGTGACTTGCCCACAGTCACATACTGTGGCAAGGCTGGCCTTTTTATCCTCGAATCATGTTTTTTCTATTACATCATACTTCCTCCACAGTTCAGGAAACGAATCTATTGCTGCTGTAACAAATGACCACAAACTTGGTGACTTAAGCAATGCATATTTATTATCTCCCAGTTCTGGAGGTCAGACGTCTGATACAAGTTTCGCTGGATTCAAATCAAGGTGTTGGCAGGGCTGGGTTCCTTTCTGGAGGCTAGAGGGGAGAAGCTGCTTCCTGCCTTTCCCAGCTTCTAGAGGCTCATGGATTCCATGGCTCCTCGTCCTCTTCCTCCACCTTCAAACCAGCACCTGCCTGTTGAGTCCTTCTCATGTCGCATCTGACTGTTCTTCCCGCATCAAATCTCTTTCTTCCCATGATGGAAAAAGTTCTCCCTGTCAAGGACTCACATGATTAGACTGGGTCTCCCAGGATAAAACAGGGTGATCTCCCCTTCTAAAGGGACTTAACTTAGTCACATCTACCTTTTGTCAGTTAAGTAACACATTCACAAGTTCTGGGGATTTGGGTGTGAACATTTTGGGGAGGCTGTTATTCTACCTACCACTCCCAGAGGCCGGTGGGTTAAAGTAATGAAGACAGGTGTAACCTGACTTTCAGAGTCTTAGGAGACTCCCCTGACTTCCTGGTGTTGACAGGACTTCACCAAGGTTGGTACAGATGAGACCCTTTCCCCATAGCAAATTCTTCCTGATGCCCTCACAGCTGGGCTCCCTCCTCTTGTCTATTTTAACAACCATTTCCTGTAATGAGCAGTGGACAGGTCAGGAGAGAGCAAGAAGTGGGCTTTGGTGTTTGTCTTCTAGGATCTCAGATGACCATAACCATACTATGGTCCTGGAAAAGTTGAAATGTACAGCACTGACCCCTCGACTCTTAAAAAGCCTCCCAGTGTCCCTGATATTTGGGCAGTAGAGGTGCAGCGCAGACTTACAGGTGTCTTTTCCAATGTCTAGTCTTGAAAGGGAGTGTGAATGTCAAAATTGCAGAGACCCCATGTGACACACACACAGAAGAGGAAGGATCTGGCTCTCCTACCCTATGCATGAAGGAAGGCTACGAGGTGGTCTAAGAGGGAAGGGAATGCAACGGAGGTGCGCACCCAGCTCATCCCGGTTGCATCTGGGGAGCCCCTTCTTCAGCCTCATCAAAGGTCAAGTTGGGAAGCATGCCCACGGATTCTTTGTTTTGAGTATATACTGGAAGCTTGGTTTTGGCATTTTACCTGGCATCCAGGTCATGCTCACCTGTGTACTGGTTCTAAAATCTGAGACATTATCTACAGTTTATGGAACTCCTGCGAATGTTCCTGCAATTGATTTGCTCACAGGCTGCCCACCCCACCCACCGTATACCACAGACACAAGTACCCTGACTGTCCCCACCAGCTGCCGCCAGCTGCTCTACACACTCCCACTCCCTCTCACGGCCCCTGAGGCCCCCAGGGAGTCACCAACACATACCACCCACGGTCTGTATCTGGGGGAGGCGCTGACAGGGTGCCTGGGGGAGGGGAGTGGGTTGTTGGAAACTTTAATGAAGCAGGGACGGTTAACAGCTGCAGGACACCTTAGGAAACAGTGAGCCTTAAAAAGGAAATACTTGTAGACTCTCTTGCCATGACCTTTGAAGACTTTTCTGAAAATGGCCTGTCATTCCCAGCCATGGAAAAAGATAACAGCGACCACAGGCACCCTTCAGCCACAGAAGGCTTCATCCTTCAGGAGGCTTTGACATAGCTACTTACGTCACAGACGCCCTCACAGACTGCAAAGTCCCTGGACACGCTGCCCACGCACACATGCACACACGTACACCTGCCTCTCCACAGACACCTTCCTCAGGTGTCCTTTGTCCTCAATGGCCACTTCCTTTCGGGCAGGCTGGGCCATGCTGTGGGGCAGAGTCCCGGGGCCCACTGTAGCGCCCTGCCACACCCCACCAGTCACACAAGCTGTTAGTGTGCAGAGAGGACCTGTCCCTCTTCCTTTTTCCTCCCCACAGCTGCAGGAGGCGGTTCTGAGGGGGCAGATGTCACCCTGCTAGGGGGTGGGTTTTCCCCACCTCCATATCTTGTCTTGTCACAGCTCCTTCCCATCCTTGGATGTAGGCCCTTGGGGGTTCCTATTAGGGGTCACATGCTGGTAAAAGAACATTCGGGAGCACTGCTGGGCACCACTGCTCAGCAGCCCTGTCCCCCCCACTTCCTCTGTCCATCAGCCAGGCCCCACCACCTCTGGTCCCTGGGTGGTTCCCCATGAAGGCCCGTTCTTCCTCGGGGCTGGAATTAAAGGGGCAATGGGGGTTTTTTAAGGAAGGACTTTACTAGGAATGTAAGAGGAAAACCAAAACCAAACCAAGAAAATACGAAAACCTTGGCTGGCCCGGAGTCTGCAGCTCAGCTTCGGCTTTGCTTTGTCCCTGCCTCGCCTGGCCTAGGACGCTACAACCCTTCTCAATCCCTGTGCAACTCCCTCCCTTGTGAGCTCCATGGTCCCCTACAGGGGTGCACAAGGGCAGTGCTGCCACAGGTTTCCAGAGGGGCACCGGCTGTGGCCTGTGGCTTTCCTCACCCACACCCCTGCCTGGGCCTGTTCCAGAGCCTCTGTCACTGGATTCTGCTCAGTGGGGATACAGGGGAAGCCACAGGCTGGCAGGGGCAGGATGGGAACAGCAAGAGACTGACTGGCCACAGGTGGGGTTAGTAGGACAAGTGTTCAGGGAAAGGCTGTGAAGAGGGGATCCAGGGGTATTTATGGAAGAGAAACAGTTTGGTCCCAGGTCACTTGCACCCTCCAAAGAGCTGCCACATTTCCAAGCAGAGCTTTTGAGGGAGAACCTCCCTGGGTGTGAGATCCTCACTCAGCAGCCCTGAGGGTTAAGCGGGAGGGGAGCCAGGTCCACCCTGAAAGCCTGTAAGTTGATGGAGGACATGAGCCCCATTTCAGGAGCCAACAAATCAGGGACCCTTTGCTGGGAACCCACATCTCCTAGAAACCCCAGGAGGATGAGGAGCCACAATCTGATGGGGAGCATGGAGCCTCACCCTTGAGCTGGGGAGATCGTATTCAGTCACTTGGGCACAAAAGAGCTCCAGCTACACATGGATAAGGCCCAGTGGACAGCGCGGTGAGGACGGAGGGCGGGCACGTCAGCACAGATAATCTGCATCCGGCATTGGGAGCCCAGCATTGCCAGGGTGGGTTTAGGGTGCATGAAGGGGGGCACAGGCAGGACACAGGGACAGGCCCAGCCCCTATCTCTGTGCTCTGGACCTCAGTGTCCCCTCCCCTGCCCCTCTGGTACCTTCTGCATCACTGAACCCATCTGTCTGAGGCTTGCTTATACCTTCCTCTTTTGTGTCGGGAAGTCAGAAGCCAAAGTGCTAAGCTGTGTAGTCACTGGGGGAACACGGAGCCTAAGAGTGTGAAGGGACCCCGAGGAGAGCACAGAGAGGCTTCCCGCAGGTGGATGACTGGGAGGCGGGCGGGGCAGAGAGGCTCAGGACCATGGCTGAGACCATCACCTATGCGGACCTGCGGTTTGTGAAGGCTCCCCTGAAGAAGAGCGTCTCCAGCCAGATGGGACAGGGACAGGGTAAGGACCAGGCCTCTCCTAGATCCTCCTCATGACCCCACCGCCCACCCCAGCCCCTTCCCGACTCCCACCTTGGTCCCTCTTTTATTCTCTCCTCTGCAGACCCCGAGGCTGACGAGGACGGGGAACTCACCTACGAGAACGTGCAAGTGCCCCCAGTCCCACGGGGGCCCTCGAGCTTGGTTTCCTCTGGACTAGGGGACAACGCAGGTCTGGAGAGCCTGGGGGTGTGTGTTTGGGGAGGGGCCGTGTCTCCGCGGTTCTCAGGGAAGAGAAGAAGAAAAACAGGATAAATGAGAACGGGGAGAAGAAAGTTCCCTGGGCCAGGAGGAGATGGGGAGAGACAAGGGCGGGGAGGGATCAGGGCAGCCCGGTGGGGAGATGAGTTCGAGGACTGGACGCAGGGAGAACCGGGAGAGAGGAGCGGGTGGGGTGGGGGGAAGACCCAGGAGGGAGCTGAGAGGGTCGGGGCAGAGGCGGAGCTGCGGAGAGTGGCCAGTGTCCCCGGCACTTGCAGAGGGCAGCGGGGGCGGGCGGACTGGCGCCTCCAGGTGGCGAGGCTGGGCCGGAGAAGGGCATCACCGGGGCTTCCCGTTTCCAAACTGGCCCCTCCCTTCGCAGGGGTCAAGGCGGAGCACCCAGCTGCGGGCTGGCGCTCCGTGACGTCACGAGCTGCCAGGCTGGCTCTGTCCTGTGAGTAGAGTCTAGTCTCCGCTGCCGCGATGCCTCTCCCAGCTGGCGGGGGTGCTGCTGGGCCCCACGGGGGCGCTGTCGCCGGGGATGGGCCCTCGCCCCCGCTGCTCTGCCCCTTCCCCATCCCCATGCAGATCTTGCCCACCCAGATCACCTCCCTGCTTGGGATGTCCCAAGTCACATACCTCTTCCCCTCTCCCTTTCTGAGACTTAGTTCTCCCTGTTCCCAGGTTCTTTCTCCCTGTTCCCTTCAATCCTCCTTACCAGTAACAATCCCCAGCTCTTATTCTGGAACACCCTCCCTCCCCTACTTGCAAAACGCTCCACTACCCGACAACACCCACTGTGCTGGTCCCCTCAACTCTGCACCCTGTCCTCTCAGGGATGCTTACCCAGGAATATCCCCCACCCACCCATCCCCTGGTCTATACATTCTTCCCTGGGGCTGACTGCCCTCATCCATCCCACTGTCCCCCAAGGCAGAACACCCTGCTGGCATTACCTCCTGATCTGCCTGCTTCTCACCTGCCTGCTGTTAGGAGTGGCCGCCACATGCCTGGGAGTGCGCTGTGAGTAGGCTGCCCCCATTTCCCATTTATACCAAACGACTTTCTTCCCTACTCTCCGCCAAAACTGCCCTTCCTCAGCAAGGCCCATAGTCACTACCACCACATCCTTAGTTTTTGATCTGGTTTCCAGCCAGGTCTGTCGTAGAGTGCCCCATCTTCCTAAATTGTCCTTTCCTACTCCCAGACCTCCTTAAGCTTCAGACAGTCGGATCTTATATTTCAGTCTGTTACGCAAAAGGTTGCAAGAAGCAGTTAAAGGGCTGATGCTGCAGTCTCAGGACAACAGGGCACAGCTGGAGAAGATAGCCTCCAAATCTCTCTTTATGGCCAAATAGATCTGCAGGTGTCTGAGCAGCTCCAGCAGATGAACAGGGTTCTGGAAGCCACTAACAGCAGCCTGAGGCAGCAGCTCCGCCTAAAGATAATTCAGCTGGGGCAGAGGGAAGAGGACCTGCAGGGGTCCAGGAGAGAGCTGGCACAGAGTCAGGAAGCACTACAGGTGGAACAGAGAGTTCACCAGGATGCCAAAGAGCAGTTGCAAGCCTGTCAGTCAGACAGGGAGAAGACAAATGAGAACTTGCAAGGTGAGAAGGAGCACAGGAGCACCTTGGAGCAGCAGCTCAGCTGCATTCGAGACACACTGAAGCCCCTTCTGCCATGCCAATCACAAGGTATCTGCTCTGGGGAGGGACAGAGGGGAGCGGGCAGCTGTGAGGGATGGACTGAAGCCAGGAGACTCTAGTGGCAGGGGCCTATCTCCCAGGGCCCAGTGAGTTGTTCTGGAAAGGGGCAGTGAACCAGAGCAGCGACAGAGAGGAGGACCAAGCTACATACTGGATTGAGGGGATCACCCAGCTCCAAGGCTGATCCTGTCAGGGAAAAGAGGGTGGCAGCCAGCCATCCAAAATCACACTGTCCAAAGCAGCACATGGCAAACCCAGGTTTCATCGGGTTGATATCAGTGGCAAGGATCTGGGAACCCCCTGAATTTGGATGTCAAGTTAGTTGTTTGCACATGTTTCTAAAGACAGAATTCCCAGGTTTGATTGATTCTCACTACATCTGGGATCCTCCCAAAAGTTAAGAATCACTGACGGGCACAAGTGCAGTCTGGTGGTGCAGCAAGGCAGTTGAAGTTCTCAGCGCTCACGATGACGTGGGTCAGGGGTTGTGGTTAGGGAACTAGGATGGGGTGTCCAACCATTTTGCAAGCAGGAGCCCAGACAGTAGGTGGAGATGGGGGAAGGGACACATAAAAGGGGAAAGGCTGTGCCAAAGTAGGCTGAGGGTCTAGGCAGGACATCAAGCCCTGGGGACAGGAGTGTTTATGGACTACTATTGGGGTTAGGCTCTGTGTAGCTCAGGGGGCATGTGAATGCTCCCCCAGGCTTAAGACAGCAATATTATGTGCAAACACCCCCCTCCCCTCCACTTGCCCTTCTTACCTTTTTACCCTCTGTGACTCTCAGTTCCATGCCAGGGCTGCCACCCATTCCCATACCTGCATCCTCGACTTCGGCATCCCTAACTGCTTCTCTGCTGAAAGGATGATTTCCGACTTCCACTCTGATCACAACTGCCCACCACACCTCCATGCTTCCCCACACTTCTCTGACCTCACTGAGGCCTTCAGCATGCTGACTCCCCCATTTCCTCCCTGCCCATCAGCTGTCTCCTATGCTCGCTTCTCTCCCTACCCATCTTGGGTTTGGGGTCCATCAGTTCAACCCCTTGCTTCTTTGTTCCATTGTCTTTCTGGTGCACCTGATGGGCCAAATCTCAACTCTGCATGAACCCAACTGCTCACTTTGCCCAGGCCTGCACCAAGATGTAACAAATTGTACAATCATTCTGCTCAGTGCCACTGAAAGCTCTAGTCTCTCAGGACTGCCTGGCGACCTCTGTAGTGGTCGGCTCGCTCTTCATAATTCCTTCCCCCACTCCCTTCCCCATCACTTTTGGCAGATGTCTCATCTCCCACTTGGACTTCCCATCTCCAAGTCTCTATATCCATTTGCATTTTTGTCCATCCCTATCTTTTGCAAGGGCAACTGCAACAGCTTTCTGAATGTTTTTCCTACCTCCAACCGCCACCTGAGTCCACACTTCATATTGGAGCCAGGGTAATCCTTTATTTCTATTTTGTTTTTATGAGACAGAGTCTTGCTCTGTTCCCCAGGGTAGAGTGCTGTGGCATCAGCCTAGCTCACAGCAACCTCCAACTCCTGGGCTCAATCGATCCTCCTGCCTCAGCCTCCTGAGTAGCTGGGACTACAGGCATGCACCACCATGCCCAGCTAATATTTTTTATATGTATATTTTCTAGTTGTCCAGCTAATTTCTTTCTATTTTTTTAGTAGAGACGGGGTCTCACTCTTGCTCAGGCTGGTCTTGAACTCCTGAGCTCAAACGATCCACCCACCTCAGCCTCCCAGAGTGCTAGGATTACAGGCATGAGCCACCAGCGTAATCCTTTAAAAACAAAAATCTGATCATGTCATCCCAGTCTAGATCATTCTAGTTAATTAATTACATAAACAATTATGGAACATATATGCTCTAGCACTGTGTCCAGGCACTTGAGGTAAAGTAAAGCTAGTGAACAAAATTCCCCTATGTAAAACCCTACATCAATTTTCTCTTCCCCATAATATAAAAGTAAAAAATCCTTAATATGACTTCCAAGGCCCCCTGCCTACCTTTCAGCATGCCACTTATCCCTTCACTTTCAATTTGGCCACAGTGCCTTCTTTTTTTTTTTTTTTTTGAGACAGAGTCTCACTCTGTTGCCCAGGCTAGAGTGAGTGCCGTGGCGTCAGCCTAGCTCACAGCAACCTCAAACTCCTGATCTCAAGCGATCCTTCTGTCTCAGCCTACCGAGTAGCTGGGACTACAGGCATGCCTTACCATGCCCGGCTAATTTTTTCTATGTATTTTTAGTTGGCCAATTAATTTCTTTCTATTTTTAGTAGAGACGGGTCTCACTCTTGCTCAGGCTGGTTTCGAACTCCTAACCTTGAGCGATCCTCCCGCCTTGGCCTCCCAGAGTGCTAGGATTACAAGCGTGAGCCACCACGCCCAGCCACAGTGCCTTCTTTTTATTCCTTTAAGTTGCTACAGGACAGTAGCTCAAGGGAGTAGTTGGGTGGGGATATATGGAAATGTCAACCGAAGAAAGGGAGCTAGTGGAGAGGGACTGAGTTTGAGAGTCGGAGGTAAGACTGATGGAAGAAAGCAATGGAGAGGGGTGGGCTGGGATCAGGAGTACGGATTGCGGTGTGGATATTAAAGAAAGAGGGATGTTGATTTCATATGGATAGTCAGGAAAAGTAAAACAGAGAGGAGAGAAATTTTGAGGTGGAGGGGAAATGGAGACTTCACAGTTTCTGCAAAACAGGACCCAAGGTTGTCTGCTTGCGGAAGAGTGGTGAGAGAAGGAGGTGGCCAGTGCCGAGGGAGTGGGAGGCTCTTGGATGTGCAGTGGGGTTGCTTTAGGGGGTGGAGGAGATGAACGAGGCCCCATGAACAGGTATGGGGGCCCAGGTGATGTTAGCCAAAATGTCGGGGTAGACTGCAGTTGTTCAGAAATTGGGGGTAGTAACACTGGTTCCATTAAAAGAAACCTCCCAGACTATTAAGAAGTAATGCTGTTGAATGTTAAAGCATTTACTAAGTATACACAGGTATGACATTTCCAGGGGAGGCAAAAGAAAGAAAGATTGCAAAGATCAAGGACGAGAAGTCCATGAAGGTGCTGAGATTAGACCTAGGGGAATATTGTCAGAAACCAGATTGCTGAGTAGTCACTTTCATGCCAAGCATTGCTGTTGTCATACTCTTTCTGCTTTTTAGACACCTGCTGTCCGGTGGGATGGATACAGTACTCGAAAAGCTGCTTTTACGTCTCACTTACTCGGAAAAGTTGGCAGGAGAGCAAAAAGCATTGTGAATCTCTGTCCTCCAAGCTGGCCACCGGCACTGAAAGTCATTATTATTCAGTAAGCATAGCCTTATCCACAGACTGTAGTGGGTACTGTTAGGTAAGGGGACATATGTCATCAAGTCAGGAATGGCACGCACACATGTCTGGGGCATGCCTTCCTTTTCCATGTCAGACACTGATAATCAGTCACAATACTCTTTCCCGCTGAGCTTGGAAACAGCCTCTGCATCTTCTCAGCACAGTGCTCCAGGCGGCCCCTACTCACTGACCAGAGCTGGCATGAGAGCTGAAACTTATGAACCATCTCTGCCTTAATCTGTGTCTCAGCTTGCTCGTCAGCTCCCTGAGCTGCTTAACGGGTTCTTTGACTTTGTGGCCTGTGGCCTCTCAGGCAGACAGGTCCCATACCTGGTGGGCTGCATTGTAGGGAATGGTTCCTTGGGATCAGAACAGACCACAGAATGACTCCCCTCCAAAGGTTGGAGGAAATTCTTACCCAGCTGGGAGGCAAACTGAACAGTGAGCCTGCAGCTGCAAGTTGGTACTTGAAGGATGCAGGGATAAGTCACGGACGAGCTGTCATGTACCAAAGAAGGGCACAGTCCTCTTGCCAAAGCTCAGAGGCATCCCTAGGGTGTTCATTTTCTTCCATATTTCTCATCACCCTCCACCCAACTCTGGTCTTTCTGAATCTCCCCAGCTTTTTCAACACATCAGCTCAAGTCTGTTTTCATCACTTGTTGGTTCAGAGGATGCATATTGGATTGGTTCCAGCGTTAATAAAGACGTTAACTGGCAGTGGACACAGTACTCTGGGTAAGTTTGTTAGGACTCTTGGGTATTTTCAACTCCTATGATCTCCTCATAAACACACAGTAATAAGATTTCCTCCCCGGGTGCTGCTGTCAAAACTCTTCCATAAATCAATCGGTAATTGCCTATTTGTCTATTTCCTCTATTTGATTCCTAACTCCTTAGGACAATCTTATTTTCTATTCTAGCCTCAGTCCCTGCCACACACTTTTTTTTTTTTAATTACTAGGTTGGGACCTATGCCATTTAGCAGAGGAAGAAGCTGAGGGTTTAGCTAGGGCTTCCCAGCTGATGAACACCGGCATTCCAACTTCCCACCCCTTGACAAGGCTACCCAAACTGAGGTTGTACTTTCTCAGTAGGGACCACTTGGGTCACTAAGGCTGCCCCAGGAAAGTGAGCAAGGGAGCAGTGGGGTAACTTTGAGGATCAACCCCAGGGACCCTGAAACAGGGTGGCCACCTCCTTATGTTCCCTAACTGAAGTTTTCATCTTTAAGACCTTGGGTGATCTTTCTCTCCCCTGGTCCTAAAGCCTGTTCTAATTGGAGTCCAGACATCTGTCCCTGAACCATACCCAGATGTGGCCTTAGGCAGGCAGAGGGAGTTAGGACCTGGGCCAGGTTTTATGCAGAGAAAGGAGAGAGAAGGGAGGATGGGCTAGGATGGGTCTCGAGCACATCCCATTTCCACTTCACTATTCTTTAGGTCCCATGGTCGAATCCAAAGATGTGCCAAGCTACAAAAAACTTGGACATGGTATAGCATTTCAGAAAGAACACAGCAAGATGCATGTTCAGTTTCTCTTCCCTGCATCTGTGAGATGGCAGCTTTCAGGTTTCCAGATGGGCACCACTGAGCTAGGTAAGTGTGAGGGGTGGGGCTGACGTATGGGGAGTGCCAGGGCAGAGGGACTCAGAGCAGGGGCCCAGAGGTCCGAGGGAACTTGTACCTGGGGATGACAGTCACACCCACAGCCTCCAGTGGCGTGGTCTGCTTATGTAAGGGTAGGGTGGGCAGGGAGAGGAGCAGGTAAGGCCTAGAACTGAAGGGAGTCTGGTGACGTGGGTGTCCAGGGAGCTGGGGAGGAGATGGGTGAGCTGGATGAGGGTTTAGGGACAGTCAACTGCAGAGCTCACTGATGCTTTACTCTTCCAGACACTCATGCCAACAACAGCCTATGCCCCTCATCCCTATCTGTGGCCTGCAGTCCTAAGATCATTCTCTCACTTCCCGGCACTCCTTCACTGCGGGCAGGCCCCAGCCAAGGGCTGATCCACGCCTGACAAGTCTAGCCAGCCTGCTGCCTGCTTGAAACCCTGCTCCAGAAACTGGACCATTCCTGGGAAAAGGGTGAAAAAGCCTCTAGAAGGAACTTTAGCCTCCCCAAGACCCACCCATCATGGAATGAGGGTGGAGGTGGGAGGAGGGCGCACGGGCTGAGTGGATAGGGGCAGCCCGGAGCCAGCCAGGCAGTTTTATTGAAATATTTTTAAATAATTGCACGTGTTAGTCTCGTGTGTCAGCAATGCTGTGTCTGGTTCAGTGATCCCCAAGGGATGGCGAGCCAGGGGTTGGACTAGAAGTGCTCTGTCCCTCGAGTCCATGCTGAGGCTGCCCTACACGGGGAGAAGAGCCAGTCAGCCCATCTGGGGCTGGCACTGTCCAGCAAGTGCGCTCTGTCCTCACGGGGTGTCCTGAAGGCCTAAGGTGGAGGCCTGAGGCCGTAGGCCCCACTGCTAAGAGCGTGCCCCAGGCAGCTGCAGGCTGGGCGTGGGTGGCTTGGCGTGGTGCCCTCGGTGGCAGAGGAGACTGCCCGCCTCACAGTTCAGGTTGCGGTAGCGGGCAACAGCTGGTGTGGGGCGGGGGCACATGGACAGAAAGCCAAAGCTGAAGGGGCCGAGACAGCAGCCAGGACAGGGCAGCCCCTCATCGGGCTCCCGGGGAGCTGAAGGGGGCGGCGAGGGTTCTGTCCGCTCCAGGGCTGCCGCCCGGGGCAGGCTGTGCTGGGCGCGGTTCCAGGGCTCCCCAGCCCAGCTTTGTGGGGAGTTTACCACCACAGCTGGGGGGTTGTTGTTGAGAGGAGGTCCTGATCTGGGGGACCAGGGTTGGGAGGCCGAGGAACAAGTGCTGATAAAGTTGTCTGTGGCCACGGCCAGGGGCTGCTGGGGAGGTGGTCCCGGGGATTCTGGCTCAGGGCTACTGCCCTCACACTCCATCTTGTCTTCAGCGGAGGGGCCCACAGGGGGAGGGCCAGGACCTGGCAGTGCTGTCTCCATACGTCTCGGGAGCTCAGGGGATGAGGGTAGTGAGTGGCAGCGGCGGGCAGGTGTCCCGGGCTGGACCAGGGTCTCTGGAGTGGTCACCAAGGGCAGCTGAGTGGAGGGCAGTGGTGATGGTGGTACAAGGGGCAGGGGGGCGACGGGTTTGCTGGGTGTGTCCAAGAGCTTGATCTTGCCACCTCTGAGGTCTTCCCGTAGTGAGAAGGGGTTGACTCGAGTCAGATTGTCCCCCCAGGTTGGGGGTGATTCTGGTGATGGGGGCAGGAAGAGGTCTGACCGGCTTCGGGAGAGCCGGGGGTCTGGCCTGGGAAGCGTGGCAGAAGGACCCCCTTTTGGAACAGACCCTACAGAGAGAGACAGAGAATCTGGAATCATTGTTCTCTGCATGTGGTCATAGCTCCCTGGGGGCTTCCTTATTCTCCAGGAGGTTAATAGGACTAGAGCTTAGAAAAGGGAGCCCCATAGCATGCTTCGGAAAGGCGGGATGTCACCTCCAGCCCCCTTTTACCTCTTCTTTCCTTCCTCCTCTCCCTCAGCCTCTAGCATTAGAAAACTGTCTTCCTTGAGATGTCCTCCCACCCCATCCCACCCCGACTCCCAGGCTTCTCAACTGATAAACACACTTAGCCTCCCCCAGATAATTCTCTGAGTTCTAAGGAGGAGAGAGGCCACAAAGGGACTTAGCTAGGTCAAGGTCATGCTCACTTACCCTGATTGTGTGTCAGGGGAGTCCTTGTGAGGGGGGCTGGCTCAGGCAGCTGCTCCAGGATCCATTCCAGGTGCTGGGTGATTTCGGTGAAGGGGGCACGGGTGCTGGGTTCCATCTGATGGGGAGAGACAGGGGCAGCTTCACTCAGTGCTCTAAAACAGGGTCCCTGAGTTTTCCTCCCATCACCTGGGACCCACAGCGCAGCCAAGTCAGCTGATGATGGGGGTGGAAGAGGGAGCAGGAGGGAGACTGAGGCCCTTACACTGCAGCAGTGGATGGCCAGGAGCAGGAAAGGCAGCGGGCAGTCATCCCCAACTAGAGTTCGGAAAGCAGGCACATCCAGGCCGAAGTCCTGTGGGGACAGAGAGGAGGGGCCTCCAGTCAGCCTCTCTTGGGTTCTCCTTCTGCCCCCCAGTCAGGACCTCAACCTCCAGGGAACCCTCCTCGGTTGTGAGCTGCTGAGTCAGGAGTTCTCCTTCTTTTTCAAACCTAGAGACATTCACCTCAGTACGGGGTAGGTAGTCAGGGTCCGCAGGTACTCGGGCGATGAGCTCACAGAGGACAATCCCAAAGGCAAAGACATCAGCCTGGGGGGAGGAGATAATAATGTCAGGGGGAGGAATTGACAGTTTTCATTTCAGAATTTTGCCAGAATATAGCAGAATTTGGGAGGCGGGGATCTTGACAGTTTTCAGGTGTTGGAAGGTGCCTGTGAGGGGCACAGGAAATCGTGAGGGCTCCCAAATGTCTAGTCGGGTTCTTGTTGGGATGGGTGGGGCCTTACGGGGATCTGAAGGGTTGATGTCTTACCTTCTCATCATACAGCTCACCCCGCAACACCTCTGGAGCCATCCAGTATGGGGAACCCACCACAGCCAATGGCTCCTTCCTTGCCCCTTCCCTGCAGGGGCAGGGTGGTCAGAAACGTCCCACGCGGGCATCCTCCCCCAGCCAAAGGGGATGAAGTGAGCCCCCTCCCCACCCCAAGGAAAATGCCCCTGGGGGCTTCACTCAGATAGGGGCCCTCTGGGAGGTTTGAAGGGAACAGAGGCATTCACCTCACCTATACACAGGAATCTTTTCAGCCAGTCCGAAGTCACCCACGACAGCTGTGAAGCCTTGGTCTTCCCGTCGGACCAGACAGTTCTGACATACACATACAGCATCCCCACACACTCATCACCTTCTGCTCTCTGGTCTCCCAATACACAACCCAAAGCCCTGCCACTCCAGCATACCCCAACCCTCTCTAATCTCCCAGTTTTCCAATGTACCCCAATATTGCAGCATCATCCAACACTCCAAACATAGATTGATATTCAGACCCCCAACATTCCCCAATGCCTTCCCCTAATACATCTCATATCCACATTCCAACACTCATGTTACAACCTAATAGTCTCAACCTCTCTTTTATACCTCCACCCACCTGGCTAGCCTACCTTGGATGTGAGGTCTCGGTGGAAAACACCTTTGGCATGCAGGTACCGCAGGCCTCTGGCAATGTCCAGAGCCAGGCGGAGCCTGACTGGCCAAGATAGGGGTTCAGGAGAGCTGAGCAGCTGTTCCAGGGTCCCCCCATTCATATACTGGGGTGAAGGAGAAGGGAATGAATGTCAGGCTTCAGTCTGTATTGTAGGTCTCCCACTTATAAGCCAGGGGACACTCAGGAGGGATCACAAAGAAGGGTGAGTCTTTTAAGTTAAAATTATTTAAATTTAAATATAACTAAACATTTAGTTCCCTCGGTCACATCAGCCACATTTCCAGTGCTCTAGCCTAGTGGCTAGGGGCTACAGTATTGGACAGCACAAGTAGAGAACATTTCCATTCCTGCAGAAAGTTCTATTGGACATTACTGTTCTAGGGGATACAGGCAATGAGACCAGCTGAGGCCTTTCATATGTGGTTTGCCCAAAGGGAAGTTCAGGGACACCTCTCTGGGAGGCGGTCCTGCTGCCTCTCATTATTCTTCTGTCGACCCATCAGGCCCACTGACTCCCTTTCTCCTTGGTGGTGTGGGGGGTTCCCCCCTTCCCGGCCTATCCTCACCTCTGTAAGAGCGTGCAGCTGTCCCTGGTGCACACAGACCCCCATGAACCTGGAAGAGGATGGAGAAGATAGGTGGGTAGGCTGTACAAGTCCTGGCTCCTCTTCAGTTCCCACTTTTCCCGCGGGATTTTCCCCTTTCCATCCTGCCCAGCAAGCTGCCAGGCAAGAGGCCGGGCCGCTCACCTTAGGATGTTAGGGTGCCGGAGGCGGTTCATCAGTTGCACCTCCCGTAGCGTGTTGCCCCGGTTACTGGGGAGCTTGTTCATCTTCAGCACCATGACTTGCCCTGACTGTCGGTGCCGAACCTGGGGGCGACAGGGCCGGAAAGCGCTGGGCAGGTCGCTTGAGCCCGGGCCCTCTTCCCCTCACTCCTGGCCCCCTAGTTACAGCCTGCCGTTGATGGCTCGGTCCCGCCCCTTAGCCCTCTCGGCCAGTCCTACCTTGTAGACCTCAGAGAAGAAGCCGGCCCCGATCTTCTCCGCGCAGTGGAAATCGTCCACACGCGCCAGGCTGGACACCGCGCTGCGGAGAGCCCGGTAGGAGGAGGGGCGGCCCCGGCCGGGGCCTCCGCCCGCGCCCCCCGGCCCCGGGGGCCCCTCCCCCGGCGCCTCTCCAGGCCCGGGCCCAGGGCCCCGCAGTGGGGGCCGTTCCCCGGCCATGGCCGGGCCCCCAGCCCGGGCCTGCCTCACATGGCAGGGTCCCCGGGGCCCGGGCAGGCCGCGCTCGCCATCGGCGCGGGCCCAGCCCGATCCCGGGCGCCGGGACTCTCTCTCCCGCCCCGAGAATGGAAGATCTGCCGAAGATCCCGGGCCCGCCCCCGCCGGGCCGGCTTGCTGGGCCGGGGTGGACGCTGCTCCGCTCCACGCAGGGCCTGGGTCGGACGGCGGTGGCGGCGGCAGCAGCGACGGTGGCGGCGGCGCACCCGGGAGCGGGCGGGCCGGCTCCCCGCAGGCGGAGGCGGGCGGGCGGGCGGCGGCTGCTCAGCTTAGCCGCTGGGGCTCAGGCTCCGCGGCCTGCCGGGGGCGGGGCTGGGCCGGGCCTCGGCTTAACTCCTTCCAGCCCGGCCTCGGGGCAGCGGCCACGCCCCCTCAGGTACGCGCCCCACCCCCACCCCGTGGCCGCGACGACTAGGCGACTAGGTCTGCGGCGCCGGGGTCAAATAAGTTCGGGGCTGAGCTTGAATAACGGGAGGGAATTGAGGGTTGATTGTGCGTACGCAAAGCTCAAACGTCTTTTAGCTGCCCTGAGAGTCCTTTCTCCTCTTCCTCGGTCACTGTCCGTAGAGGGCTGGGCTCAGGAACCCGCCCAATGCTTGGGCTCCAGGGAACAGCAGGGCAGAAGCAGGACAGAAAAGTAGACCCCTTAGGCCCAGGCACGATCGGAGGCAGCCCAGCAACCTGTCCACCTTCCCGGCCTGCGCCCTGGCCCAGACTGTCCATTTCCCAGGTCTCTTCGACCCCTACACCTTGAAACCTCTGGACTCCCTAACTCCTTCTACCTTCTCGGCTGGTTATGAAACCCCGGGGCTGTAGCAAGCCCCTGGCTTGGCCCGGACTCCTCCTCACTCCATCCCGCCTCCGCCGAGTAAAGTTCAGATTCCAGTGCCTCCGCCCAGTGACCACCCAGCCGGGACCTCTCTCTGACTACTTTGTCCAAATGACCCAGTCAAGAGAAGCCTCCACCTGCAGGGAAGCCCCTCCTTCCGCAAGACCCCACCCCTCAGCAAGATCCGGCCCCCTCAAAGAACGCTTCCCCGCCCCTGTCTCCGAGTCCCCACTCTTGGTCAGTGAGACTCCTGCCCTTCACGGGGACCTTTCCTCAGTATGATACTGTCACCATCAGTGTGTACAGAGCCCCTCAGTGCTGCACCCCCGCCTCTGTGTGTTCCTCCCACGCAGTGAGACCCCCCCCACCTCTCAGAGTGACTCCACCAGTCATTGTGACCCCACCTCTCAAGGTGACTCCTCCCTCAGTGCAGCCCAGCCCGTATCAGTGTGACCCTTCTCAGCAGGTTCCGCCCTCCGTCACGTAGGAACCGGTCTGCCCCCTCTGGCCGGAGGAGGGGCTGCAGCTGGTTCCTTTAAGTTGGCGAGGGGGTTCTGGGTGCGCACGCACAGTCTTTCGGACACTGTGCGCTTGCCGTACCCGACGCTTCCGATTCTGCCGCTGGCTCCTCCCCCTGGGTCATCGGAGAAATAGCCAATCATCGCCCGTGTTGGGTGACGTCACTGGATCCCGGCTGTCGGCACCCGAGCTAGCGGTTTCAGGCGTCCGTGAGCCGATTGCCACCTAGCGGCGGCATGGAGGGCGGCAGGAGCGAAAGCTGTGGGTCTCGGATGCAGAGACAGGCTGAGAGAGCTGGAGGGAGCAAGGCTGAGTTCACCTTAAGATTTTTAAAGTTCTGCATTTCGATCTCTGTGGTAAGCGAAGAAAAAAATTAATATAAGCAGAGTCCGCGTAGCGTAAGTGACCGCCTTCAAACGGAGTCTTGTCACAGGTTTTTGAGAGTTGTAGCCAAGAAGTACTGTTTAACTTGTCAGGGGCTAATAGAAAAAAGATGGTCTTAAATGATACATGAGGCGTCAGCGGTCAGAGAAGGGCAGATGCTGTCGTGGTGCACTGCACAAGTTTGGAGAGAGAAGAACGGGAGACATTTGCAATCCTTCCAGAGTGAATTTCAGAACAGCATCTGCCTGGGGCATGGGCATCATGTTCATTTTTCCGGGAAGCATTTGGTCTCAGCAAACACCCTTATTCATCACATTAAATTAATGTTAACATCACAACATTAATTTAATTTGTGAATCCCAGCTACTTGGGAGGCTGAGGAGGGAGGATCACTTGAGCACAAGAGTTCAAGTTCAGCCTGGGCAATATAGTGTGACCCCATGAAAAATTTTTTTTAAAAAGTAAATAAAATATACAGATACAGGCTGCTAAATAAAACTTTTTAAAAAGTAAATAAAATATAGGAGTTCGACAATAATATTTAAATTCTGTCATTCCTTTTTTGTTTATTAGGTAGAATACTTCTATATAAAAAGAGAAACTTTTCCACATTAACTCTTTGTTACCCAGAGATGTATTTCGTAGGAAAGGCAGGATAAATACTTGATCATTTCCCTTTTATTTTACTAGGTTTCAAAGTAAGGAGTTGGTTTCCCAGCTTCCTTGAAAGTTGACCAATGAGGTTTTCTTCTAGTACCATTGTGAACTCATAAAACACATATGTGTGTTCAATCATTGCAAGTTGTTATCATATTTTATGCTTAAATTGTCCTATTTTGGCCAGTGGGAACTTACTTAAGTTGGCTCCTGAGTCCTTTTGACACAGCCCTTCAGCTTTCTTGCTATCTAATATAATAAAATGTTCCAGTCTCATTTTGTACCTATCTAGACCAGAGCTGGTATCAGCTATTTTTTTACAATGATTCGTTGGAAATGTTCCCTTTTGGTGGGAAATGGTATTTAGATACCACAATCTGGGTACTATGGATATAAGATTATTTGACCTTAGAAAGAGCAGTTAAATGAATGTGGTTGATTACGCATTCTTCTCAAAACAGTCTTTCCAATCTCTTTGTTATGAAAAAATTAAAACATGCAGGAAAGTTGAAGGAATGCACAATGAACACCTGTATACCCTTCATCTAGATCCAACATTTATTAACATTTTGTCATATTAGTTCTTTCTCTCTAATATGACATGATAGATATATAATATAATATAATATAATATAATATAATATAATATAATATAATATAATATAATGTCTTATTGTACCATTTGAAAATAAATTGCTGGGCATCATGACACTTCATTCCAAAATTGTTAGCATTATCTCTCAAGGTCATTTTCTATGAAACTATACTTCCATGTCCCTGAGTACATGAAGTTAAAGATTGCTTTAAACTGAAATCTTATCCTGATAGTATTTCAGACTATTCAGGTAGAGTGGATTCCATATGCAAAATCATAAATGAACCAGCTTGTAATTATGAATTTTCAGTGAAGACATGGATATATCCCCTTCTCCATTTGGTACCACATTTTTAGATAGGCAATTTTCCCTGTAGTCCCCTGAGGAAGGGGATGGGGGGGTAGGTTAATTTTTAGTTCACCTTAAGACTAAGGGGTAGATCTGTAAGCATGCCAGTTTTGTGCAGGAAAAGTTTTCTACTAGATGCTCCACCTTGGGTGGTCACTGAGTTTTGTTGCCTTTTCTCTGTACTTCATGAGCCTGTGAAAATGAACGTCAAGTTCATGTGTCTTGACAAACACCATTAAGGCAAAACTGGCTTATATTCTTTGCCTAGTTTTGGCCTCTAATGATTTTTTTTAACCACGTTATTGAGGTATAGTTGACATACAAAAATCCATATAGCAGGTCCTTGAATGACATCGTTTCATTCAACATTGTTTCATTATAACACTGATGAGGAAAAAAAAAATCAAATCTGGGCAGGGCCACTCTCTATGTGGAGTTTGCATGTTCTCTCCATATATGGTAAAATGGACTCGTTATGTGTTGTTTTGCTTAAAGTTGCAGTTTCCAAGAACCTATTGATGTTGTTAACTGGGGACTTACAGTACATATTTAGTGTATACAATTTGATGAATTTGGAGGTTCGTATACACCCATGAAACCATCACTACAATCAATGCCATAGATATATCCATCACCTCCAAAAGTTTCCTCCTGCTTGACTTATTTAGGTATTTAGTTATAAGAACACTTAATATAAGAGCTACCCTCTTTTGGTTTATTAGTGTCTTAGGAGAGCATAATGGGAGAAAAAAAGATCTACCCTCTTAGCAAATTTTTAAGTATATGGTACAATACAGTGTGTCCCGAAAGTGTGGCCATACATAGGGAAAATTGGAAATTGTAGCTAGATGTACCTTTATTTACAAAATATTAATTACAGAATTTTACAAAATTTTTCCTTTGTATGGAGACTTTTGGGAGACCCTGTATTGTTAACTACAGGCACTGCATTCTACAGTAGATCTCCGGGACTTAGTCAACTTGCATAACTGAAACATTATATCCTTTGACCAACACCTCCCCCTTTTTCTCTCTCTTCAGCTCCTGGTAGTCATCCTACTACTCTCTACTTCTAAGAGTTTGACTATTTTAAATTCCTCATATGAGTGGCATCCTGTACTATTTGTTCTTCCGGGTGTCGCTTATTTCACTTATCATAATGTGTTCCAGTTTCATCTATGCTGTCCCCTACTTCTTAAAAGCTCATCTATGCATTTGACAATGTTTTATAGCTATTTTATGAAATGCTTTATAAATATTTTAACTATTTTATAAAGTATTTTATAGGATATTTTATCAGCATTTTCAGTTTCAGTGAGAGTGTTAGTCAAGCTAACTAGTTCACTATAATGGAAAGTAATTTTTTTTTTTTTTGACTTAGGACAACCAGGCTTTATTTCTTGTTCGGGCTCCATTTAGCTGGGACATCTGCTCCATGCTCTCGCTTGCAATATTCAGCCACAACCTCCACCATTGGTGGTTGCCCCGGCCCTGCGGCAGCAGGAAAGAGTTCCGGAGCATCCTCGAAAGTAATTTTTTTTAAGACTTTTTTTGCCTTTGGTATTTTTCAGTTTCACTTAAATGTTTTAGGCATGAGTTCTAGAAAAGTTCTAGCCCATCTGACTTTATATATTGCCTCTTCTCAATTCTATATTCTTTATCTGGGACTCTGTATGTTAGAAATTTTAATTCTTTCCTTCATATTTGTTAACATCATTTTTATATTTTCTATATCCATCTATTTCCCTGCTGCATTCTAAGTTATTTCTTTGATTTATTTTCCTGTTGAGTAATTCTCTTTTTAGATGCATCTGATCTGCTACTTTATTCTTACCTTCAGTTTATTTCAACATTTTTTCTGGAAGTATCTTTTCCCCCCTCAAAATTTGACTATTTCTGATAAATTCTTAGAGCTTGTGCACATTTGTGATTGTAACTGGTATTTCTTAAATCCTTTTTTATAAAATGGTTCTATATTCTGCATCTTACTATTGTAATATCTTTAGTTCTTGGGAGGTCTAAATCTACTGTTTGGCGTTTCTGCTGGTGGCTTGCTTTTTTGTACACGGGGAAATCTTTGTGAACTGTTTGCTTGATCTTAATTTATGAGAATGTCTAAATTGGGCAAGTTTTCCTCCAATGAGAATTTGTTTCTGATTCTGCTGAAAACAGGGTTACTACAACCAGGACTGCCCGATCCCCTTTTGAGCATTATAGCTTAGCATAGGAATACCAGCTTCAGCTATCACCCCCTCACCCATGGCCTAAGATTCAGTCCACTCCCTGTTACAGATCCTTAGGAGAGGCGATTGTCAAGTCTCAGGGCTAAAGGAGATGACAATTGCCATGTTTTCTTCCTTCTCTAAAATGAAACCAAGTCAGTCTGCCACTCTCTTGATGTGACTGCTGTCACCTATTGGGGATAAATTGGCCTCAGCACACATTTATTGCTATCATGCCACCAAGCAAGGGGTGCTGTCAGATTAGTCCTTCTCCATGGCACTTGTCCCTCCTGCATCAATTCACATATTATTTTTGTTTTGTGTTGTTTTTGAGAGGAAGGTATATTAAGACTCCTCTGTGTTAAGTCCAGCAGCACCTCAATGACCTATGTAATATAAAGTTGATTGCTTTAGATAATCCTCTGAACACCTGTTCTTCCCCAATGCTGGAAGTGGAAGTGCTCCAATGTGTCATCCAACTGGTAATGCTGGCTAATAAAGGTATTGATATTTGAATATATTTTTCATGTGATAAGACATCTTAAAGTATTTTTATTAGGTCTCATTGTTTTTCAGTTGCTTCTCAGGATTTTGTAGCTAGGCAGATGATAAATTATTTCTTCCTTTCCAATATTTATGGTTCTTGTTATTTTTATTTTATGCACTGTCTAGAATAATGTTGAGTAATAAAGGTGCTAGTGATCATCCTTGTCTTGGTTCTGACTTATAAAGTGAAGGACTGTCAGTTGCTAGCATCCATCCGATGCCCAAGGCAAACATAGTTAACTCCTTCTTAATACTTTTTCCTGCTAAGCCACGACTCTATTTCAGAAACTGCCCAGTAACATTTCTACAGGTGACTATAGTTGACTGGATTTGCTACAACAGCAAATTGGTCTATTTGCCAATCTTGGCTCTGTTGTTTCTCCTGGATGTAGTGTGATATCAGTTATTCATTTCAAATATTCTTTATCATGTTTCTATTCCTGGTTTTCTAAAAGTCCATTTTTTTTTTAAAATCACAAGTGGGTATTTAATTTTATAAAATATTTTTCACCAGATGCAGTGGCTTATGCTTGTAATCCCAGAGTTTTGGGAAGCTGAGGCAGGAGGATTGCTTGAGGTTAGGGGTTTGAGACCAGCCTGGGCAACATAGTGAGACTCTGTCTCTACAAAACAATTTTTTAAAAATTAGCCGGGCATGGTGGCATGCACCTTTAGTCCCAGCCACTCAGAAGGCTAAGGTGGGAGGACTACTTGAGCCCAGGAATTCAAGGCTATAGTGAGTTATGATCTTGCCACTGCACTCCAGCCTAGGTGACAGAATGAGACCCTCTCTCTAATAAAATAAATTAAAAAAATATATTTTTACACTATCTGTTAGGGTGATCAAATGGCTTATATTTCCTTTGGTTTATTCATATGTTAATTGAATTAATAAATTTTCTAAGTCAATTGTTGTAGTTTAGGAATAAAGCCTACTAGTCTTAATGTATATTATTCTGTTACAATATAGATAGATTTGTGTAGTTTACACTCTGTGCCAGACACCTGTGCTTGATGCTGGGGATACAACTGCAAACAAGGTAGATAAACATGGTATCTGCCTTTACTGAGCTGATGATCATTTCAGGGGAGATAAAGAGCAGGTATGCCAGCACTCCTTTCATCCCGAACCTTCAGCAGGAGTCCCTCAAAACATGCTGTCTTGCAGAGTCTTGGAAGATCTCAGAAAGAGGGCTGTGATCATGTGGTAGTATCTGGTGTGGATTGGAGGAAAGAGGGCAGCCTGCTATCTGCTATTGCTGGGTTGATATTTTATTAGGATTTTTCACCTGTATGACAGCATTAGGGCCTGTTTGCTTTCAAGTTCCCAGTTATAGTTTCTGTTAGGCCTGGCTACACAGCAGGGTATACAGTTCCTTCCTTGGTTACCTGTGAAATCTATTCATCCTTAAGATATTTTCTATTCCTTCCACTCTTGGCCCTCTTCCTCTAAGTGGGCCAAAATACACAATTGTTTCTTGTAGGAAAGCAGCTTCCATTAGAACACATGTTTAATAATAATGAGTTTATCAGGTGCTAGCAACTATCCTACTTTACAGCGCCATTTCAGTTAATCCTTACACTAGTACCATTCCCATTTTATGGATGGGAGGAAAAGAGACACAGAGAGGCTTACGAATTTGCCCAAAGCTGTACAGCTCGTAAGTGACGGAGCCAGGATCAAGCCTGTATTAATCATGATGCCAGTATGCAGCTGAGGCTAAAAACTGCCTCTGAATCCAGCTTTGGTTGAATTCTCGTTTGATACTTATTTATAAATGATGGTGTGTAATTGCAACTTTTTCTTTGCCCTTCCCCATTTTTTTTGCTCCCCCCAGTTCACCATGTTGCTCAGACTGGCCTCAAACTCCTGGGCTCAAGCGATTTTCCTGCTTCAGCCTCCTTAGTAGCTGAGACTACAGGCACATGACACTGTGCCTGGCTCAAGAGAGTATTTTTAAATGTCTAAGTTTAGGTTTTTGTTTGTTTATTTAACCTCTTTTTAATTTTTAAATGGTGTTTATGTGAGAAAATGTGGCTTATTTGTGCTTATTGGAATTTTTAAGATTTTTCTCTTTGGGCTATTATAAGATCAGTTGTTTTTGTTTAATTCTTCATTGTGGCATTTTTTTCATCTGCCTTTCTCTGTACCTCTGTCCTTGTTTACAATGGTAAAATCATTGCAGTCAGGAATTACATCTTACTCATCTCTCATCTCCATATTGATCATAAGATAATTGCCTGGGAGAGATATTTAGTAAGTTAGTATGCGGGATAAATGAATATGGATCCTTATGGATTTGAAGAATGTTATACGTGTAAAAAGGCCAGAATAGAGACTGCACCATTTCTTTTCCTTTGATCCATCCAGATACCACTATTTTTCATCACTTCTACTTGGATGCCCCCACTCTCACCCCACCTCTTTGGATCTCAAAAGCATAGATTTGGGCTATCATAACCTTTTGTTTATGATACACTTTCATCACTGGTCTATGCATTATTTATTTATTATGATGTGTAATAATAAGCATTTATGAAAACACCATCCCAAACAAAAACAAAAACACTTTCATCATTCGTCTATGCATTATTTATTTATTATGATGTATAATAATAAGCATTTATGGAAACATCATCCCAAACAAAAACAGAAACTTTGGCAATGACATACATCCAACCATACTATTTCCCCCCTTTCCCAACCATTTTGCTTCACACCACCCAAGGTATCTGAAATCCACATTTATCATTCCCTTGCTTTCTTTTTTTTTTTTTTTTCAGACAGAGTCACTCTGTTGCCCGGGCTAGAGTGCCGTGGCGTCAGCCTAGCTCACAGCAACCTCAAACTCCTGGGCTCAAGCAATCCTTCTGCCTCAGCCTCCCAAGTGGGTGGGACTACAGGCACATGCCACCATGCCTGGCTAATTT
>CAUYMX010078085.1:0-26109 GCA_963573855.1 Lepilemur septentrionalis | reverse complement strand
GGGCTAGAGCGCAGTGGCATCATCATAGCGCACTGCAATCTGGAATTCCTGGGCTCAAGCCATCCTCCGCCCTCCGAAAGTTCCAGCGATAGAGGCGTGAGCCACCGTGCCTGGACAACGACAGGCATTTTTTTAAAGGCTCTGAGAATGAAGCAGCTATCAAAACAAAGTCCCAGCCTCCCTTGCTCTTTCCAGGACAGGCGGTCTCGGCAATGAAGATAAACCAGATTTTTCTTTCACTCTGCTTCCTTCTAGTCTCTCTGGTGTCTAATCATGGCGTCATAACAATGAGTCTGCTTTGTCTTTTACTAGAGGAGCAGTGGGGAACTCAGGTTATGATTTTTATTGAACCAATCCATATTTTCCATCGTATTGTCCACTACAATTTTCCCTTTGATCATAACAGCTTCGAACACAGAGAAATTTGCAATGGCAGAAATAAGCTGCCCTACAAGTGAATATCAGAGAGATATGTGAAACCTGAGTCTACGGTACTTTCTACCTTTATGTAAATATTTACCAGTGATTAACTTAACCAAGTGCATGCCTAAAATGGATGTTCCACATATTTTCCATCCAGGCATCCGTTTGACTCAAGGACACATGCTACATGCTCAACATTTCAGATTAATGAGTATAGGCCCGCAGCGAAGCCAGGTTAATATATTTCCTTCTTGCCGAATCTGATAGTTTTCACCTGATATATCATGCATTAATGTCCCAGAGTGCTTAAGTTCCTTAACAAACACAAAAAAATTATAAAAGACTTGATTTCTCGTAAAGGCTCTATAAAGCAAAATCTGCATAAAGCAGTATTTGGCAACAAAACAACAATAATGACAATATGATAATGATAGGCAATGCTCTATCAAATATGTAATTAATATTTTAATTATTTTCTCTGTAATATCTGCATCCCACTGTGCAAAGTAACTGGGTCTCATAATTTTCAAAGATGACAAGATTACCATTATTAATGTTCTTAGACACATGTATTTATTTTTAATGTTATTAATGCTACTAATGGTGATGAATATGAGTCATTTTGAGGTAGGGAGGTAGTTCTTTCTGATGATTCCACTTGGGTCTCTGGAATTTAACATTCCATATTGATTAATAATTTATCTGTGGCTAAAACCAACTTTTTGTGTATCCCAGTTGCATATCCACATGTATATTTGTCTGCTAAATTACTTTAAAGAGCTCTAAAAATAATTGGCCTATTATCTCACACAGATAGTTTTGATTGAGATGGATAGAATTTAGAAACTATAAACATCAGAGTGCTTGTTTTAGGCTTTTCTTTTCTTTCTTTCTTTTTTTTTCTGAGAGAGTTTTTCTTTTACTGGCAGATGAAAACCTTTGCCTTGTCAGCCTTAGATCTCAGAGATCTAGGACCTAAACTTACAGAACATTTTAAAATAGTTAAGTTTCCAAAAAGTCGAAACTGTGCAGAAATCATATTATGTTTTTTGTGGTCTAGAGATCCAAGGTTCAGTACGTACCCTCATCTGGCTACTGACTGCTGGAAATGTGGCTGATCTGAGTTCACATGTGCCATAAATGTAGAATATTTTCTGAATTTTGAAGGCTTAATTCAACAAACAAACAAATCTCATTAGTAATGTCTTAATATTGATTACATGCTTAAATAATAATGTTTTGCACTTAATGGGCTAAGTAAAATATTATTTAAATGTCATTTTTTTACTTTTAAATGTAGCTATAAAAAATCACAGATGTAGTTCACATAATATTTCTATTCGGCAGTGCTATGCTAGAGTTTGATCTTTGGAATCGGTTATCAACCCATTTTACAAACGAGAAAACTCAGGTCCCAGAGACCATAAGTGACAGACTAGAGATCTCAATTAGGACAGTTTGGCTCTAGAAGCCATGCTCTTAACTCCTGCGCTCTGTTTCCTCAGAAACAGGCTTCTACATCCCCAAAGGTTCAACCCCTTCCCCACAGATACCCGGAGCTCAGTAGCTGATGGGAGAAGTCCAGAGCCGTCAATGCTCTAGCACTTGAAAACATGCCCCACACAGGCCAAAACAACTCCTAGACAGGATGGCAACAGCCTTTGTTATATGAAAACATTCTCAGACAAGTTGTGAGCATTGTGTAATAAAGGAGAATAAGGGACAATTTTTGCTGAGTTAATTCTGCAGGAAAGGCAGGGCCTGTCATCATGCTACTCGGCCCCATATTTGCATCAGTGACTGGCACTCTATTAGGATTGGTATCAAGGGGGTGGGATCCTGGTTTCCCTGGATTTGGGCCTTTCACGCCTTCTGATTGATAGCTTCTACTTATAAAGCGGTCACCCGCGCAGCTGTCTCCTGCTCCTGTCCGCCTTTCCACTGCAGTTGATGCAATTCTGGTTTCATTCATCAGCCCCCTTGAATAGCAACATCCTCCAGTTGGAGGAAAACCTGCTGTCGCCACGCACAGCCCACATTTGCATGCATGCACTGTCCTGCCAAGCACTCGGTGGCACTGTGTCTGCCAACTGACAGGCAGCCCGTGGATCCCAGCCCTGATAAGTTTTCTAGTTTCTCAAATTATCTGTGTTTTACTTCGCTTTCATGCTCAAAGCATAACAAATGTCTTTGATATGTTTCTGTGTGCTGTGGAATGCCAATGGCGTCAATTGAACTGTATCACACCGTGGAAAAGCTGTTTTGCAGAGCCTCAATTGGCCATAAGCTATAAATATCTGCTGTTTCATGATGCCTTTGATTGCTACATAAACTCTGATCATTAAACATTGATCAAAGATGGCTTGGGATCAAATGGCATTATGCTATGATGATGTGGATGCGGCAGGCAAGGGTCAGGTTCAGGTGCTCTGTATACACCCATACCCTCACTGTGGACAAGCTACCAGTGGCCTCAGATCTGCCTGTTTCTTTGTCTTTCGGGGTGATTTTAATGAAATACATTGTGCTAGGACGTTTATGACTTGTAATATGTTTCCTTGGAATCTTTAAAATTTTTTATATGACCTTCTGCCTTTTAGGAACACTTATAAATATAGAAAGATGAAAAGTTGGAAAAATAATAAAAAATAGCTAAACAGACACAACACCCAAATAGAGAGAGATAGAGACAGAGAGACATACAGACAGATAGCCTTAGGTAGTTTTAAATAACTTTGTATTTCCTTTTCTTATTGACAACAAGTAATAGCTATTGATTGTAGAAAGTTTTAAAAATACAGAAAGAAAATTACCCAAGGCCTAAGTACCAGAAATAATTCTATTAACATTTTGGTTTGCATCCTTTCATTTTTGTACTGTGCATGATTGTTTTTCCAAATATTTGAATATGCTGTGCATTTGTTCATGTCATACTGGCCTTAGCACTCTTTTCTTCACTTAGATATTTATCATGAACTTATAACATCAGTTATAATATCTGTGTGTCAAATCATGTGACTGTTCCATAATTAATTAATTAATCCCCTGTTGTTGGACATAAATACCTTTTTTTCTTCATCACATAAACTATCTAGCACACTGGGGATCACTGGACAGAAGAGAGGATGAAATGGACTAATCTAAATTAAATAAGTAGTTTAAAGATCAACTTAGAAGACAACATTTATATTTACATTCAACTCTGTAAATGGAACCAAAATTTCTAAGTGAATTAAAGTCTCTTAGGATTTTTAAATATCTATTTTTTTTTCTTGTTCAGTTAAGCAAAGCCACATCTCAATCGAGAATTCTCTCTCCTGCTTATGGTTGATAATACGTTACTTTTTATTCTCTCGGGAAACTCCCATAGACATCAAGTTTATCCTGACTATTTTCCTCTAGAATCAGAGTTTTCATTTTCAGTGACTCCAATTTAGATGCAAGATCATTGGCAAAATCCCAAAGAAATGATCAGATTGTGAATGTGCTACTTGATTAGGGCATTACAGTCATTTCCTGTTCAACTTCTATGATGTCAGAACAACTGAATCAATGCAAAATGGTTAATTAGTTTTGTTATGAAAATAAAGTCTATGGAATTTGGTCTAATGGAGCTAGTGCTGAGTAATAGGTTAGTTCTCTCATCTGAAAAGAAGTAAGTTTAACTAGATGATCTCTAAGTTTTTCTCTTCCTCTCAAATGCTATGATCTGTTGATACTTCAATCCTTCATTTTTCAGATAAGAGCAAGTCTCAAATATTTAGCACATTGAATAAGCTTGTCTTACAAAATAAAGACCACATTTAAGTGTGCAAAGTGTATGGAGATATAGCTATAGAGAAATAGATAGATAGATATAGATATAGGTACAGATATAGATACAGAGAGGTATTTGTTTCAATGCCACCCCCAATAGGCCCCCACCTCCCAATACTCATGTTTGCCATTAAAACTGGGCTGGCCTTGTCACCTACTTTAACCATAAAACATGACAGAAGGAATGCTGTCTGAAGTGATGTCTCAAACTGAAGGTTTGATACATCCTAGAAGCTTCTGCTTTTGCACTCTTAAAAGTCAGCTGCTGCGTGAGAAATCTGACCACGCTTGGGCTACCATGCTGTGAGGAAGCCCAAGCAGCCCCCTTCTATGCCTAGAGGAGAAATGAGGTCCCAGCCAACAGCCCGAAGGAGAGCTCCCTGCCAGCTCTTTAACCATGTAAATGACACCATTCTGGACACTTCAGCTGTCTCACCACTTGGGTGACATCACACAAAGAAGAAGACTCACAAAATGATGAGAAGTAATTGTCATTGTTTGAAGCCCCTGAGTTTGAGGACAGTCTGTTATGCAGCAATAGAAAATTATATATATTAACTGCTATGGGGAACACAGAATAGGATCAGATGTAATTTTTTTATATTTGTATGACTGGCATACATATGTGTATGTGTATATACATGTGTGTATATTACTATTGCAATAGTAATAAAATTCACAGGATTCAGCTTAAAAACAAAATCATATAGTTTGACTTGAGATAAATTTCTTGCAGTCTTTACCATTGGGGTAGTTTTGTGAATCATTGGATTCTTGAATTAATATGAGGAATATTTGGCTTATGTTGTTCCTACAATAGATTCAAATCAACAGATTCATGAATACACTTTTCACTCTAGGTCAGGAGAAATTGCATTCCAAAGTAACCCAGTTAAATTGAGTGGAATTTGTACTCACCAAGTTCTGAGTACATAATATGTGTGATAAATGTGTCTGACTTGCACTGATGTGACAGGGCCTAGTGGGCCAGGGATGGAAATAAAGCTGCCAGCTTCTGCCACAGAGAAGGACAGTAGGCGGTTATATCCCTCCAACCAGACTGCAGCCTGCCTTAAAAACAGATGTGTCTTACTTCGACTACAGGCAGGGACTTTCTCCAAGAGACGGTGGCACAGTCTAGCCCAGTCACAGAACATCTCTCCACACCTCGCCAATAAGTAGCATAAACAAAATAACAACCACCGCAGCAGCAACAAGACAAGAAGAGATACGGCCTTATCCCATGAGCTTCCTGACACAGCAGCCAAGGAAACAAATGTCCTACTTAGGGCGGTGCAGCTTTGACCTTATCCTTAGTCTGCTGAGCTGCTGCTGTGGGGACCATGAGTAACACAGGGCTGATGCTTCTCATCCACACCCTCCGCAGGGCGGAGAGGCCACTGTGGGAGTGAGAAAGATGTCTGAGGGAAAGGGAAAGAAGAACCAGTAAGAGCAGAAACACCTCCCTGCAACATAGGCTCTCAGAAGGTGCAGAAGGTGACCACCCAGGGCCAGCATCTTTCAGGTATCAGCAAGAAACTGCATCTTGGGGGTGTCCCCAGGAAACACCTCTGTTAAGTAGATTGAACTTGCAACTGAGCAACAACAACAATGAAAAATTCGATGAAAAAGCAGAACTCAGGGCCTCCTTCAAGGGCTGCTCACACTCCCCACCGGGCATGCCCTCCGCCACCGCCTCACCCACTTCAGGAAATGTGGATGGAAGTGTGTCCTTCTGTGGCTTGGAGGGAAAGATCAATTGTTCTCAAATTAAATGGGAAGGATTCACATATACCAAGCCAGAGCAAATAGAAGATCGAGACAAAGCTTCTCTGATGAGGTTTGTCTAAGATTTTTCAAAAAGTGAAATTTCAAACTTGTATTACTTTTTATGAAAAAGAATGAAAGGAACTAGTGGGACTCATAGAGCAAAAAGTTGAATGGTGGTTACCAGGGGCTGTGGGGGAGGAGGGAGGTTTGGGATACAATTTCCATTAGATGGGAGAAATAAGTTCAGGAGATTCATTGAATAATATGGTGATTATAGTCAATTACAATACATTGTATGCTTGCAAACTGCTGAAGGACTAGACTTCAAGTGTTCTTACTACAAAAAAATGATGAGTATATACACTAATGGATGGATATACTAATTAGTTTTATTTAGCCAGTCCACAATGTATACATATATTAAAACATCATGTTGGACATTATACATATCTATAATGTTTATTTATCAGTTAAAAATAAATAAAATAAAAAATTCTTGAAAAGAAAGAAACTTTGCATACTGTATTTATTAACTGTTGCTACATTGCACACCAACACAGAACTCAGTGGCTTTAAACAACATTTATTATTTTTCACATGTCTGTGGTTTGTCCAGGGGTCAGGACGGGCTCAACTAAGATGTCTCTGCTTTCTATGTTTCTCAGCTGTCTCCTGGAAGCTGTGGGAGATGTTTTGCTCTTAGTAATGGCAAAGGCACCAGAAGGCACATGGAAACACACAAGGCCTCTTAAAGCCTAGACTTAAACTAGTACACCATTATTCTGCTTTCTCCTATTTACCAAAGCATAGCCATGGCCAAACCCAAAGTCAAGGAGCAGGGAAAAAACATTACCCTTTTGAAGAGATAAATCACAATGTCACGCAGCAAACAGCATAGATAAAATGTAAAGAAATGAATTGAGCCAATAGAGCAAACCACCACACATGCAAAGACAAAAGTCCCAGTCTGGATGAAAGCTTTATGCAAGGAACAAAAAAATAAAAATTCCCCATTTGCCTTTTATGCTATAGAAAAAAATGTAACGTCATTGATTGAGTAAAATAAATGATCAACAATAAAATGATCAGCAATAAAACCACATAATAAAATAAATAAGCAGATCACAGTGATCACAGTGCTTGAAAAACCAAACTGAGGACATAAACATCACTATTCTATAGCTGATACATACATTTGATGTTGCTGAAAACCTAATGACTGGGGTGGAGGAAAAACTTGGGATTATCACCATGGATACAGAAGGAGAGGGCAGCTGAGGACCTCAAGCGAGTCAGACAATGATCCAAAAGGAAAGGACTTCACTACTGGCTCCTCTGTGAGAATATCAGGCAGGACATCATCAGCCCAGCTCATACCTGGACCAGGGAATCAGGAAGAACTGTCATCAGGCTTAGTACCTAGAGACTCACGGGAGAGTAACTGGCAGTTTCCACATGGACCACACAGTTGATGACAGCAAGGAGCCTTTCTCCTTTTCAAAAGGTAATGAAAGTGTTACTAAGCAATGCATATGTGGTTGCCTTAAACTCAGAAATCTGGGAAAATAAGGAAAGAAAAACAATAAAATTTAGCTCAAGGATGACCTATCCTCAGAAAAGTGGTACATGTTCTTCTCAGATTCTGGCCCCCCCGTTTCCAGAGTGTTATTGTTAGTATTAGGCCTGAAAACATTGTCTTTATCTAAAATACTGTTTCCAGGGGAGCATATGCTCAAAATTAACTGACTAGCTTACCAACTTTGGGACACAACCCGTTTTGAAATTAGGACTGCCTGTGACTGACATGATTCGCTACCATGTGAATTATTATGCATAAAATAGAGAAATAAATGTAACTGGAAAACACAAAAAAAGTGTTAACGGTGGTTAATTTCTACAGAATTGGATAAGGTTAGTGTTGCTTTTCCAATTTGTACTTTTCGGTCCTTTTCAAGTTTGCTAAAAATATACCTATAATGCTTGAATAGTCAAAAAATATCAAGATTTGATTTTTAATAATTTATACAGATGTTAGGTGGACAGCTTTCATTGCAATGGCAGTCTGACCTGCCTAATTATTTCAAATTGGACTTCACAAGCTAGCTGGGTCACCAAAGTTTGAGCTCCCATTCAAAGATTTGACTGTATTTTAAATATAAGAACTTGATTTTACCAATGAATCCATTAGTAAGAGCCTGAAGGATTAATTAACTTTGACCAAACTTTCGAGAGACTGATTTTTCAACCAGAAGCCCAATATAGCCACACTAAACTATAGTGAAGGAGACCACTGTTCCTAGAACCCGGAGACACACTTTCGAGTGTGAGGTCCAGACAGGAATAGACTTGGTGTTAGTACGGATAAAGTTCGGTTGCATGCTACAGAAAACTCGAATTAATAGCAGTCTGAACCCCAAGGCTTTATTCTCCCACACACAAATCCAACAGTGTGCATTCCAGCAGAGCCAGTTCACAAAATCACCAGAGACACCTTCCAGCTTGCTGCTTCTCCACGCCTAGAGCAGAGCTTCCATCAGTGTGGAGCTGCAGCCGCCGTTTCACATCACAACCAGAAGACAGAGGAAAGAGGAGGGTACAGAACCTCCCCTTAAGTTAAGGGAACTTTCAAAAGTTGTTTGTGTCCCTGTACTAAGGTACCATTGGTCCATATCCAACCCAATGGCCACATCCAACCACAAGAGGGGCTGGGACATGAAGTCTGTATTCTAGGTGGTGTGTACCCTCTGCTGAGTGAGGGTCATGGGGAGAACACATATCCGATAAGTAGCAATCTCTGCCACACATTGTAAGAAAAATAGACAACATAAAACCCATGTGATGGAAGGGTGCTCACATTAAACTTGGTCTATCTTCCTCTCTACTTTAAGGGCAATTTCATCTTAAAAACAAACACTGACTGTGTCCAATTAAAATCACCCTCTCTCCCAGTCAGTTCAAAGCTGTATCTTGCAAATTACACCTGCGGCAGCTCTTCTTTCTCTACATTACCTACTGTTTCCTACAGACTTCCATCAGTAAAGCCTCACCTGCCAATATGTTACAATTCCCAAGGTAATGACTCCTCTCTTATCAGTTTTACTTTGGGCATCTTTGTACAGGTTCAATCACCAGCGCATTTTTCTGAAGTAGCTACGCTTTGGAATATTCTTCCGTCATTTCCCTGGATAGACGGGTTTGATTCCATAGATGCCAGAGCAGATTTGGGTTGTTTGGCGTCTCTAGGCAACTCACAGCTGTCCCCGGCCCCACAAACATCTGGCCAGGTCAGACGGGCCCTCCCGGTCCACTCACGGTCTATAAGGCTCCCTCATCCTCTAAGCTCAGTAGGTAGCTGAATGTCCCAAGAGGGCACCAAACCAAGACCTTACCCATGAAAAGCACAGAACTGAAATGCAGTTTCCCACAGTTGGTCAGCTAACAAGTCAGTGTAACCTCCATTTCCTGTTGGGGATTGTTACTTCAGTGAGACGTAAGGGCGCTGAGGAGAGAGTGGGGCAGAAGAGGAAGGGCAGGAATGGTCTGATGAACAAAGACAGAGGGTGTGGAGATGTTCAGGGATCTGGACAGCAAAGTGCACGCACCAAGCTATCGTGAAACTGTGTTTTCCATGCATCAGTGATCCTATATTACTTTTGCTGTTGTGATTTTTTTGAGTCCTACCATTGATTTACAGGAAAATAAAATCCTACTCATCTAGGAATGAGGTAAGCCAAGTTAACTTCTGACTGCACATTGTCTAGAACAGGACCTAGCATTTGGTAATGCCCAGTGAGATACTGGTTGATCGATCAACTAATGAGTTATATATTTTAAGTGTATATTCCTCAAAGTAAATTTAAATTTAATGTTTACAAACTTGTAATAAATTAGCAAATTCTTATCCATCTGGGTAAATAGACAGTGTACCAATGTCGCTCTAGCTCTTCTCCTGATTTGTCACTGTTTATACCAGCTCGGTAGGAAAAGCTTTCATTTCCCTGCAGAATTGTGTGTGAAAAAAACTGCAAGTCTATAAACTTATGTGTGGGTGTGTGTGTGCCTTTAAGGTGTTAGGAAGTTATTTATAGAAGGAAGATCCTTCACCTTCCATTCCAGGGAACTGAAGTCAAAAAACAGCACAGTCTGTCTCTGTGTGTGTTCCCAGAAGTCATGAATAAGTTAAGTTTTCATAAATCAGATGAGATTGAAATACAACATAAACTCCCTGTTAAAAAAAAAAAAAACTCATGGTAAATACTTTTTGGAATGATAGTGGCTACCCCTCTTCCTAAAACTGGATTATTCTAATGTCAGGAATTCTTAAAGAGAACTAATCTACTTTTATAACTAGGTATAGAAACATTTATTTATACTGTAAATAGACATTATTTATACGTCCTGCCATATGAGGCCATCTTAAAAATCACAAAACAGGTTAATTTAAATTTAAGCATCAGATAACTTAAGGATGTGTGCCTATTTTAAGCACTGCATTATATTTCTAAGCTTTGCAAGGCCTGAAGAGGCTGGGGAAAGCATTCACTTACATTGTCATTAACTTTAATAATTTCTTTTTAAAAAATTGTTTTTAAGTCAAGTTATAGCTATTTTTTTAAAAAGCTCTGACTTCACAACAGCACAATATATCAGTGTAGCAAAATTGCATTTGTATTCCATGAATCTATGCAAATAAAAAAAATAAATAAAAATTTTTTTTCAAAAAAGCAAAATCATTCTTATAACTAGTAAATAAAGATGAAGACTAAGTCAAAGATCTTAAGATTTCCTCAAAACTTGTATAGCTCTTTTGAAACTCTGGGGTGGGGAGGGAGTAGCTAACTCTAGTCATGTAGGAACAGAAAACAATAGCTTTGGACACATTGGAGAGATACCGTAAAGGCTCATTGGGACCCAAACTTTCTCCATCTATTTTGCCGCATTTTTCTACAACTCCTCATTGTAAGAGGAGTTATTATTTAGGGTAAAGATCATGTCTAGAAGGCCAGTGTTAGGATCTACTAGTTTTCCCAGGAGGGGTAACCACATATCAGTAGAGGATTATTTGATAAACTGGGCCGAAAGATCAAGACTGGCCAAACCCGTGAGAATGGTTCATGGAACACATGTGTGTCCAGTAGTGGTTGGCATGACTTGTCCCACAGCAGAACATGATCCCTGAAACATAATGTAAGTGTAATCATTTTTAAATTAATGACTTAATGAAAGTTATATAGAACTAGGTAAGGTCCTTACAGTGAGATTCATTGAGGCCACAGTGGGCTCTGGGTACAAGAAGAGGGTAATGGCTAAGCTGTGAAAACGAAGAGATACTAAAACACTGTGGCTTAAATAACATAGGTGTTTATTTCTCTCCTACATAACTCTGGAGGTGGGAGGCTTTCATGGCCTCAGGTCTCTTTCATCTTGTTGCACTGCACTCCTTTCGGATGTCATGGTCATCTGGGTGGCAGAAGCCAGGTCATAGCTATGAACACAGTCCACACCTTACCCTGAGGGAAGGGGAGAGAAAAAAGGGAGGAGCACATTTCATTGTTTTATGGTCAAGACCTAGAAGTGGCACACAAAACTTTCGCTTACATCCACTGGCTATGCTTACGGGCCAACAGAACTCATCTCTATAGAACAGAGGAATGGATGCGAGCAGGGATAGATACCTAGCAGCCATCCAAGACGGAGAACAGGCTATGGGAGACCAACTGGTCTTTGCCGTGGAGTCAAGGATAACCCTCTCTGTCACCTCCTCTGAGGCCTGTCTCCTCCATGGTCACCAGGTGCTGGTGATGGCCATGGGCTGTGGGATCCAAGAACTGACAATGCCCTCTGTTTCTGAGAAAATCTCCTGCATGACAGCATCCATCTAGTTGAAGGTGACTATTCCAGAGAAGTAAAGGCATTGTTTAAAACTTTGGCACCATTTCTACTCCACTTTCTTTCTTTTTTTTCTTTTTTTGGCTTTTTCAGGAAACAGTCTTGACATTAGAATTCTGAAAATGAAGTAAACACTCTAGTCAGTTCTTTTCCATTTACTCACATTTGAGAGAGTTGGCTGCCAAGCTAAAAGGCACTAATGTATTCTCCTCACTCCAAATACATCAAAGAAAGAATGAAAAGACACTGCAAGTAAAGTTTTCAAAGCCTTTTCTTTCTTTTTTTTCAAGCTGGCTATTTAATGGAAATGACTACTGCGTAGTCCATAAATTATCCTTATTTAAAAAGAGGGGGAGGGGAGAAGTCCATTTGATGCTTTGTAAAGAGTAACTTTTCGACTTCCAAGTACTTTTAATCCAGGTGCTTCATAAAGGTGATACTCAGGGTTACTGCTTTCAAGACAGGAAGTCCCTACTCGCACGTGGGAGCTGCCTTAATGCCGAGGGAATGTAGCTCTGCTGAGGCTTCGCTGAGAAAATGTCTTAACCTTCTTAGCAGCCAACACTGGTCACCATTACTATTCACACTTTCATCTTTTTAATGTATTCTCCCTTTAAGCTTGTCTATTTCAATTTTGGAACAAATTCCTCATCACGTGGGGACTGCCATCTATACAGGAGGATTTTTATTAGTGAAGAAGATTTTCTTCTGTTGTTTTCCAAGTTCTGGCCTCCACCCCCCACCCCCAGCGTCACGTTTCGCCTTGCCCAACAGCTCGCAGACATCTGCTGTCTTCCTCCTGACCTGCTGAGAGCCTGGCATGTGCAAGCAGGTGCTGATGAGGCAATGAGGAGGTTCTCACTAGCTCAGGGTCCACCTCAGGCTCTCTTTGTTTGCCTCATGCCACAGACTCCACCCAAAGAGTCCCTGAGAGGACATTTGACTTGGCTTTAACTGGGGGATGGGGGCTGGAGGGCAGTGGTCAGAACCTTCTCCTGTCCCTCAAGGTCCTACGGGCTTTTTAAGTCAGAAAGACATTCCAAAGGAAGGATTTGTATTCATTTTCTACTGCTGCCATAACAAATTACTATGAATTTAATTCCCTAAAAGGACATATTTATTATCTCACAGTTTTGCAGGTCAGAAGTCCTTGTGACTCAGCTGGTTTCTCTGCTCTGGGTCTAACAGGCCAAAATCAAGTTGTCCACTGGCTCAACTCTTTTATCAGGAGGCTCTGAAAATCAGCTTCTAAGCTAATGCATGTTGTTGGCAAAATCCATCTTTCTGCAGTTGTAAGCCAGGTCTTCATCTCCTTGCTCTGATTGTCAGCTGGAGTCTAAAACTTCTCTCTGGCCCCTGGGCATGGACCCCTCTGTCTCCGAATCAGAAATGATTTCCCACATGGGATCTTTCTGCCTTCCCAGTAGCACCTCTCTGTCTCCAGCTGGAGAGAGTTCTCTATTCCTAAGGACTTGGGTACACAAATTGTGCCACCCAGGCAATCCAGGATAATCTACTTATTTGAAGGTCGGTAGCTTTAACTGCATCTGCAAAGTCCCTTTTGCCACGTAGTGTAGCATATTCACAGGCCCCAGGGATTAGAGTGTAAATCTTTGAGGACGATTCTGCCTACCACAGGGCCTGACTATAGGTAGCAGAGCACAGATGGTGCCCTCCTCTAAGCTGGGAAGGTATATATACCTAGTCAGGGCAAGATTCTAGGGGGGTGGGACAGAGTGATGGCAGTCAGGCCATCTACCTAAATCCCAGGGCAAAAGGAAGCCCAGAATGAGTGAGAATGGCTGTTTGGCCAATTATTGTTGGAAAATGAACAAGACCTTACCTAGATATGGTCAAATCTACTTTGTGGTAAGTCAGAACTTAAATTTTTACATGTATTTTGTTTTGTCATTTATTTATTTACTATATACTTAGTTATTTATTCTGTTAGTTAACCATAGGCTGGTTGTTAGTATACTCATTTATTTATCATCCCACATTTTTACAAAGGATTAAAGTGGCTGGCAATAAAGATACATAACAAAGTAGGCATCACAGCGACAACAATAAATCTAGAGAAACCTTCCCAAGAGATATACAACTATCACTGAAACACTAACTATCAGATGACTCATAAATACAAAGATGATATTTAGACTTTGGGGACTTAGTTGAACGTGACATTATGTTGTTCCAGTGCTCCATGCTACTGGTAGGAGAGCAAATGAACTGAAGCTCAGCTTCAAGGCATTCTGCTAATATGAAAGGGCAAAGGAATATGATTTTGTTAGACAAAATAAAACATGAAAGATACACCCTGCAATCCTACTTTCATTCATAACTGGGCCCACATAACAGTTACCTGTGGTCTTGTCCTGTCTCAGACTCTGGGACAACTTTTATTCCTAGGCAATCAGAAGACAAGTCCTGCTTATCACAAGTCCTGATTGGTTGTGAGACACAAAGAAATCAAAATCAATCAAAGAAGTAAATCTTCTATCTGAAACCCTCTTCTGGTGCTCTCTTCCTATTCAGGGACAGTCCCTATCATATGTGGCTCCTTGGTAGGAAGCATGTTCAGCAACCCTCTCTAGAATTAAAGGGGCCAGATGCACCATCTCCCTGCATGCTGGCAACTGGAGAGTGAGTATCCAAACAAAGCTTGACCAAACAGATGCCCTTACCCAGGATTCTAGAGTTAAAGAAATTATTCATGCAGGAGCAGCAGGAATGCGGTTGTAGCTGCCCCTCGGTGCCAGCAATGTCGAAGGTCCAGTTAGGAGGACTGACAAACATGTTGTTCCTGCTGAGCTGACCATTCCTGCCTCAGTTCCTGCCTGTTTCCCAAGCCTAGATCTCCAGCATTCATTGTCTTGTGAGCTACCTGATATTCCAGTACATTCCCTTCCTGCTAGTTAGCCAAGTTGGTTTATTATATTTGCAACCAAGAACCCCATATGATGCACCATTTGTTGCATCACAATTCTTGCTCTGTCTGGCTCTTACACTGTCAAGGGTGTGTAAGAAAATGAAGAACGCAAAAATGCTGGAGAAGTTGTGCATTAAATAAAGGAACTAACAATAGTCACTTTGCAGCAACATCTCCTCATCTTTAGTGTGAAGGATAATAGTAACAGAACAACCACCAAAGCATGACAACAAATGGTCAAATGTCCTGCAAACATCACCAGCCAGATAGGGGCTCCACAGAGAAAGAGGTGCAAAGTCACAAGTCAGGAACTCAAAAAAAAAAAAAAAAAAGAGTGGTCTTTTGGGATTCACAAGTTCACTGGGTAAAGGAAAATGGCATCTTTGCAAGAGTAAAGGACAGGCCTAGATCCCTTGAATCATGTACTTTTGTTTTTCCTGCAGGAAGAGCCCTTTGTGCTGCTTAAAGCAGAGTTATGTGAATTACCAAGTACAGATGTTCTTTAGATGTCAACAATTCATTTCTAGTATTGTTTATTATTGCTGCATAATTCTAGATAGATAGGCAAATTTTTAGTAATGATTGCAAACAATCATATGTTTAGCTTTAAGGAAATGAAAAAGTGATATAAAAAGGAATATGGGTATTCCATCCTGAGCAACACCATGTTGTCTCTTCCCTTTTCCCACAATGAGAGACACTAGATGTCTCCTTAAAAAAAAAAAAAATCACAGCTTTTTCATTTTGAGACTACTTTAAGATGGGGAAAGGCTTCTTTGTTGCTCATTCTAGAGGATGCATTTCTGGGAATTCAACCTAAACTGGTATCTGCCTTTATGGCAAGACCATCCCAGTGCTGTGGGATGATCAGATTTCTATAAAATGTGAGGCTACACATCTTCTCAACCATCATGTTCTTGGCATGTATTTGGCTCAGTAAGGCCCTTCTACCATTCTTGCCAAATTTTAACTTCTCTGCTTTAGACTCTGACATTGTCTTCAGTTCCAGATTTTACCATTGAATGTTCCTCAAGGTTTATGATTTTCCAATGGTTGCTAAACATCAATGATTTCATCCAAGTCACCGTCAAATCTGCTGGTAAATGGGACTGAGACTCTTGCTCAGGTTCCAGCACCTCTGGATAGAGAAATGTGGGACCCACAGTACACTCAATTACAAATCTGGCCCACCATCCTGGCATCCTACTCTTACAGGGGGTTCCTGCAGAGACAGGGTCAGGAGTGCTGCTCCCCCTAGAGCAGGCAAGGGGCATGTCTGTGATCCAGTAATTCCTGGTCAGAGGGAGTTGACTCCTAAGGAAACAGAGTTGCTGGTTAGTCCTACTGCAGAGACCTTTCAGACAGCCTCAGGCAAGGTGGGTAAGATCAGAACCGGGAAAAGACATCTAACCTTACTTAACATTAGTTTCCAAAATATCAAGCAATCAGGCCACCAAGGAAGGAAACTCTCATAGTAGCCTGGCAGCCCAAGAAAAGTCCCTTACTAACTTAACAATCTGTCCTTTCACCAAGTTACCCATCTGGACCCTCCTCGTGCTCCTGTGAGCCAGTTCTCCTCTGTTTTGGGTCAGTATTTGCACTTTTTCTTTCTCTTCCATTCCTATCCCTATTTTAGAGACATTTCTCACTTGACCTTCAGCTCAGACTAGCCTCTCTGAGTGCTTCCTTTCTGAAACACCACCCTCCTCTCCAGTGGAACATCTTTCAGCTTTCAATATCTCCACCGAAGGCTCAGACCCATGCAGGGCCCCTCCGCAACACTGAACCAGCTCCTTAACTCTATAATAAAAGTCAAGAGAGACAACAGAGCATGTCATTAATATTTTTGACTTAGAGTTACACTCTCCTGTATTTGAAATCTGGACCTGATTAATATTATCTGTGTCCTTGAGCAGTTTACTAATATCTCTACCTTTCAGTTTGTTATCTGTGAAATGAAAATGGCAAGAGTCCTACCTCGGGGGATTGTTGTGTGGCTTCAATTAAATTGTGCACATAAAACAAGTGCTCAATAGCACATATCAGCCACTTTTATTAGCTAATACTTATAGTCACAAATAGGAACTTGTGAGATGTCTTCCCACAATACCATAACCTCTCAAAGAGGTCTCACTTCCATACCCAGAGGATGAAGAAGACATCTGAAAGAATAAGAAACATGTCTCGAGTTGCCCATAAAGAATGGCCTATGGTGAGCATGTACCACACAGGCAGAATCCTTTGACAGAGATGGTGGTGGTGGGCTAAAGGGCAGTTGGTCAAGGTTGTGCCATGATTTATTGTTTTAAAACTACATTATTCTGCCTACCTCTGAAGCCAAATGTTTCAGTGAGTATAGAGGGAAGAGAGAAGAGCAGGGGATACATCATGCCATATCTTGTCAATTACTTATCTCCAGCCCAAGAAGTAGGAGACACCAGTGACAGCTTTTAAGCTAAGGAGTGATATGATGAAATTTGTACTTTCATCACTTTTACTCCAAAACAAAAAACAGATTCCAAGAGGCAAGAATGGATGCCAGGAGCCTGGGACGAGGGTGGTGGCAACAGAGATAAAGACATGTGAGTGGATTCCAGAGATATTTAGGGGTTGAATTATAGTTTGAATATGAGAAAGTGAGAGAGAAGGCGTTGTCAAGGATGACTATTGGATTGAGTAACAACCTGGAAGGGTCATGGTGTGTTATCTACTGTAGGAGGACAATTTTATGTAGCTTTGTTTTGTATGGGAGATGGATTATAAACTATGTTTTGAATATGTTGAATTTCAGATGTCTTGAGATACACCCAGGTGAAGATGGAATGCAGGAAGTTAGTCATAACCAGTCTAGAACAATAGACGTTGGTGGAAGTAGGTAATATTTCTCATGGTAAAATATGACACTGCTGGCTGTCCGGCAATGTTCATTCTCCTCCTATTCTATTCTGTAGCAAATTACAATAAATGGTCATGAATTTTTCCTTTCCTATTCAGAGATGGAGTGTTTCTTCTCCCTCTGACTCAGGGTTAGCCATTTTGGCCAACTGAACATTAGCAAATGTGACTATGACTCACCAAAGGTTTGAAAATATTTGTACATTGGGGCTTGCCTTTTTTTGCTGTACAGCAGGTTCTAGAATGACATTGTTTTGTTCAACATCATTTTGTGATAACATTGGTGAGAAAAAAAAAATTTTAAGTCCTGGCTGGAGCCACTGTCTGTGTGGAGTTTGCATATTCTCCACATGTCTCCATGGGTTTTCTCCAGGTATCCACATCCCAGAGATGTACACACCAAGTGATTATCCTGTGTATATTATCCTAGTCTGAGTGGGTGTGGGTGTGTGTGTGAGTGGGCCCTGCGATGGGATGGCATCCTGTCCAGGACAGGGTCCTGCCTTGCACCCTGAGCTGCTGGGAGAGGCTCTGGCCACTGGACATGCTGAACCAGAATAATTGGTAAATAATTATCTTACTTGTTCTTATTAATCTTCCTTAAATGTATGTATAGTTCACATTTATTTCAATGTATAATATCAGAAGTTTTTTGGTCTTTATTTTGAAGTTTGATGATGTTTTTGTGACTGGAAATATGCTGTAGGAATTTAACTCTTGTTTATATCAATTAGCCTAGGGTAAAATGCTTTGTGATATGGAATTTCACTTAAAGCCACAATTTCCAAGAACTTACCAATGATTATATTATATGGGAGGACTTGCTGTACTTGTATCCCTGAAAACACCATGTAATGGGTTCCAGGTAGACTGATGGAGGATGAGAAACCACATGAAAGTAAGCAAAGCCAACAGCTGCCAACCACCACGTGTTTGTGTGTCAGCTGACAGTGACACATGAACAAGGCCAACTGAGGTCAGCCGCACTGGGCCAGAGCAAATAATTGCCAACCTGATCCAGAAAGCTGTGTGCTAAATAAAATGGTCATTACTGGAGCCACTGAATTTCGGGGTGGTTTGTTTCACAGAAAAAACTAACTTATGTTAGCTCTGGCTTTGAGTGGGGCTCTTTTTCTAGGCTCCCTTGCAGCTATGTCTGGCCTTATGACCAAATTCAAGGTCAAGGGGATAGAAAAGAATGTGGCAGCTTCTGAGAAATTTTCTTAAAAGTTGGATGGTACAACCTCTGCTTTGTCACTTCTCTCCCCTCCCCTCCTTTATCTGTCACCTGGGCTGCAGCTGTGACAAGGGAAACTCTACTCAGCATTCTGGACCACAAGAACAAGGGCATATTCTAGGCATGTAGCACTGTGAGTAGGAAGAAACCTAGTTCCCTGAAGGTTTCATGGAGAAGAATCCCACAGTGGCACTAGACCTAGACCATCTGCCTCCATACTTTAATGCAAAGAAGAACACACATTAAACACCAATCTTGCTTAAGCCACTGTTTTGGGGGGGTCCCATTTTATTTACAAGTGAACCATAACCTAAGAGTTATACCCATTATCAAAGCGCTATACACACCAAGTTAGAATGTACTATGGTCCTCGGTCTTTGCTTGAATCTGAGCTTTCTAAATAACTCGTTTTTGTTCCTGTGGTTACAAGTCTCTGCAATAAGCCATTACCTGCTCTGGTCTGGAAATTCTTGCCTTGTCCAAATCATAGCAGTTGTCTGACTATCTAGGAAGGTTTGCAGTTGGTCAGTTTAGCTCGTGCCTGTTGCTGAACTGCACCTCCCCCAATATGCCAGCAGTGCACTAGGGCACCAGCAATTTTTAGTTTTAGATCTCTTGTGTTTGCTTCTTCTTATGATCTGTTTGCAAAAATAATCTGGTATTGATCACATACTAATGCTAATACATACACTGTTATGTGAACATTTGAATAGAGCTTTACCATTTATGGTACACTTTTATACATAGCCCCTATAAAGAAGTGTTTTTCAAACTGCTAGTTAAAACCTATTTGTGAGTTATAAAATAAAAATCACTGGAGAGTAAGTTAAATATTTAATGAAATAAAAGAAAGTTGAATAGAAGAGAATGGAATAGGAGAGAAAAATATCTGAGTCCATTGTATGTAGTATGGTAAATTTCATGAAATTTTGGGAAATTGTTTCATTTATGTATGTGCGTATACGAGGTCCCCATGTAGAATGTGTTTTTTAAATTTAGGTGATAACCATAAGGCGTGGAAAACAGTGCTGTAGAGAACATCTACCATTTCCATCTACTTGTTACCTACCCATCTTCTTCAGTTAATGTCACCCCAAATTTCCACAGGTGGAAATTCCCTCCCTCATTCCCACTTCACGGAGAAAGGTGGATCCGGGCTTGGGCATGGACAAGTAGCCTGTTATACTCTTTGGCCACAGAATTGGTTCAGGAAGAAAGAGTCCCAGTGATTTTCAGTCAGCTCAAACTTTTGCTTAGCAAAGGAGTGCATTTTTTCCACAAGGTTCTAAGGTATGGAAAATAGAGTATCTTCCTACCCTTCCCTCCCTCCTCACAGGAGCTGCTGCTAAGAGGTTAGAATGTAAACCTGTGGTGGCTGTTGGCACCATTGTACCAGCAAGGCAGAGCCTGTCTGTGGGTGGGGCCAAGCCAGAGAAAGCTGTGGTGAGTATGAGCCTTAGTGCCATCTTTGAGCTCCCACATCCAGCCATGCCTCAGGCCTTTCCTTCCTGGGCACTAGGCTACCTATTCCCAAACTCCCTTGCAGCTAGACGAGGACCATGTGACTAAATTCTAAACAATAGAATAAAAACAGGAATGATGTTCACCCTGTGTAGGTTTGGTCCATAAAAATGTCCTGTGGAATCTCCCATGCCCTCTTTCATCCGCTGGCTCGAAATAAAGAACTTCAGGTAGACATCAAAGGGTGGAGATTCAAGATGAAAGAAACCTTAGCTGGGCTTGGTGGCCTCCACCTGTGCTGTAGTCCCAGCTACTTAGGAGGCTAAGTCCGGAGGATCCCTTGAGCCCAGGACTCAACTCCAGCCTAAGCAACATAGTGAGACTATGTCTCTGAAAAAAAAAAAAAAAACAGGCTGTGTTTGATTAAGCAGAGCAGAGCTACCCTGCTGACTGCACTAAATTGTGAGGCAAGGAAGAAATGACTTTGTTTAGTATTAAGTCACTGAGACCTTGAAGTTGCTTGCTACAGTATTTAACCTATTTAACAAACACACCTTTCAAACCACAATCCTATATCACGGTCATCTTCTGAATGGGATTACTTCTCCAATTTTTCTCTGCAACACCCAAAATCTATTTTGAATACACACCTAGACTCTGAAAACAAAAGCTATGCTCTCAAGAGAGTGATACAAAAATTACTCTTATTCCTTTTTTATGAGATGATTGTAGTATAGGATGAAAGGTGAGGAGATCACTAATATGTTGTCCTGCCACCCTTATCAACATGTGTTAATCCCAGCTGGCACATAATGAACACTCGCAGGGAGCCAGCACTTTGTATTAATCCTGTTTGTTTCTGGCAAGAGCCCTTTTGAGACGGACTATCCCAATTTCAAAGATGATGACAAGGAAGCTCAGAAAATTTGGTCATTTGCAATGCCTGGTCTGAAACTTGGGTCTACCTGTGCTCACCCGCCTGTCTTCAGCATCCTTCTGGGAGACTAACATACTAATTTACAATGTTATTATAAAATAGCTGCTACTGGATAATGTGCTGCTGCCACTTCAGACCCAATATGGAATGTTTTTTAGGTGGGACCTATAGTACCTTCATTTGAAAGAATAACTGATAATGATTATTTCCACTATTAGAGTAGGACAGCATTAGAGGGAGATATATTTGGCAGAGAAGTTTGTTTGGGACTTTCATCTGTGCCCTGCCAGGGTCCTTCAGGGACTCCCCTCTGCCCATGGCTCCATGCACCTCACCAGCGATTAGTGTCAACGTTCACATCCTATCACAGGCTCACTCTAGAGAATTTCTAAACATAGCTCTCTAAGTGTTCTAATTTCAAATATCATGTAATCTGGCTTCGAGATTATTTCCTCAACTTTAAAATGGAGACACAAGACAGCATGAGGTATAAATAGAATATAATAGTGTATAAGTTATTTATTGCTGCATAACACATTATCCCAAAACTAAGTAGCCTAAAATATCTATTTTTTCATTGTTTCAGTGGACAGGAATGCAAGTATTATTATTATTCCTCAGCCTCTTGTCTAGGACTACTCAATTGGCCAACTATTGCCACCATAATGCTGCATAACAAACATCCACAAAATCTCAGTGCATAAAACAATAACCATTGATTTCTTGCTCATGAGTTTGTGGTGCAGCAGGGAAGCTCCATTCCTTGTGTTTCTCACCCTAATATGGGAACAAGTGGTCAGCCAGGACATGTTTTCCTGGTGACAATGGTAGAAGCCCAAGAGGGCAAGCCTTACTGTAAAGGCTCACCTCAAACTCTTGTTTGGGTCACTTTTGCTAACAACCCAAACAAAGTTACATGGCCAAATCCAAAACCAAGGGACAAAATGTACATTCTGCTTTTTGTTGGAGAAACTGCAAAGTTACATGGCTTTAGAGAGTAGAATATGCATGAGAGGGATGTGAAAAATTGGAGCCAATAGTTCAATTTTCTATATCTACCTATCTTACTTTTTTGGGAGAGGATGACAGAAGTAATAACATCTAAAACACAGTAGTGGAGAGTAAAGAGATGGACAAAGGGAAATTAACACTTATGAAGTATCTATTATGCTGAACATGGTCTAGCATTTTGTCATCACAGCTCCTTAATGAGATATGTATACAGTCATCCCTTGGTGTTCATAGGGGATTGGATCCAGGATCCCTGCAGATAACAAGATCTGCAGATGCTCAAGTCCCTTATGCAAAATGACATAGTATTAATATTTGCATATAAGCTATGCAAATGAGTTGGCTGGATCTGGGATGTGAAATCCTTGGTTACAGAGGTTCATTCGTGCTCTCTTCATTTTATAATTCAAGAAACAGGTAGAGAGCTTTGTCTGTGGTTTGCTGAAATCCAGTTTTCTTCTTGCCTCACCACCCACTGCTGGGTGACGCCTGACGATGTATAGATAAGGTCATTGGTGCTTGAGGCTACCACTGGCCTTAAGGAGGCCACTGACCTTGATTTCCACTCAGTAAGGATGGTCTTTACTTCTAAAGGGCCACAGTTTTCAGAGTTGGAAGGAAAATTAGAGATCGTTACAGTCTATTCCTCTCATTAGATAAAGACACTGAATTTCACGGAACTGAGGGCACCAAATGAGTGGATGGTAAAACCAGGACTGGAAACTTCTCTCTGCATCTCCAGGGCCTTTTGCAGTTTCTCCAACTACTCCTTAGCTTAGGGCTCTGATCCCTGTCTAAATGTAAATTTCCCTGGGAAGAGGTCTTCATCAGACCTTTACACTTACTGTGATTAATAGCGGAAAGCAGAATCTGTAGGCATTTTAAGTACCTGAAGGATGGAGATTAGACCCAGAAAAGATCCGATTCTGCCAACTTCCTGTTGAACCTGATTGCTTTAAATGACTATGCAAATACCCTCACCAGAGCTCAGGTACAGATGTGACCACAGCTGTGGTCTAAGTTAGCTAAGAAGGGTAGCTCTACAGGTAACTTATAGATCCTGTCCTCAGGAACAGAAGTGTAAAAGGCTTGCCTGTGGTCACCCCACTCATTAGAGACAAAGGAAAGATCAACCCCAGTTTCTCTGATCTTGCGGGCAAGGTCATGTCTCTATACCCATTCAGCCAGTATTTGGACCACCCTTCCCCAAATGCCGAAGACAGTCACTGTCTTGCTTGTTGATCATATAGATCATGTTTACCTCCAAATAAGCCTTTAAAGCAGCCATACACGTTCTTAACAAGGGAATAGACAAAAGGATCTATTTAAGACTCATAACTGTGATTCATCGATTTTTTTCTCCCAATTTAATTACACTGCAGGAAATATTCAGCTAAGACATGACTGCTTATGATATCTACATTAATAACAGGATCAGGGAGGTTTCAGTTCATTTTTCCTCTTGATTCTACTTTTACTTCTAGAATAATATCACTTTTCCTGTCTCATTTGTAATATGATAGCAAAATAAGTGATAAGGTTTAATTGTCTCTGAAAAAAAGCTTTTAAAAATGTATTCTGTGATACGCAACATATTTAGAGCTTACGATAAGCAATATCTCTCAGGAGGAAGTTTTTCAAGGAAAAAAAAGTGACTCTAAAAGTAATTTCAGCAGCAAAGTAGATTATATATCCACCATATTAGTCACAGAGCATTAGATGGAATTGGATTGACTGAGCAGAGGTCAAAGAGTGGTTGAAGTTTTTAGCCCACCAGAGAAGCAATGAAATCCAACCATACTTAAAATCATTAACTTTAAACCCTTTGATATGCGATCCAAAACCTCCCTGCTCTTACTAGGAACTTCCAAACGCCATGCCTGGTAAAAGAATAAATCCCTTCAAGAGATCTACATTTCATGAAATACTTTACGTGGAGTAGAAAGCAATGGAAAGAAACTGGTGTTTTCAGGTTCCTTTGAAGAAAACATATTTCCATGAGATTTATTAAACAAACAAATTTCGGCTCCACCCTCCAAAACATTCTCAGGCAAATTCGTTCCAATGGAATGTGATGTGTCAAAGACTCAGAGCTGATTTCTAGAAAGAAGGGCAAACCCCATGACTGCAAGTTTTCTCTTTTCCCTTCACTCAGCTCCAAAAACAGCCTGAAGCCTCATTGCCACCACCTAGGGGGGTCCTGAACTCACACCTGAGTATGGCTTCAGGGCTGTGTTGTTTTGTTTTTAATGTCAAACTGAGCTACAGGTCACCTAAAAAGTCACGATGTGAGAAAATCCGAGAGCTATGCTCTTGCACTATCAGGAGAGAAGCAGCATGAAGTCAGTCTCTGAACTTAGAAGCGGACTGGCAGAGACAGCTCAGAGCTGAAGCCACGGCTGGCCAATAACGAAATGGAGAAAGTGTCTCACCTCATAAAATGGATTCCTAAATAAGAAACAATGGAGGACAAAAGATAACTGCACCTTTCCTAATCATTAGACAACTTACCTATTTCTTCCTGCATTTTGAACTAGTTTGCTCATCACTGTAAATGCACTGAATTCTGTATTCATCAATTAACAAAATCCATTTTTCAATATCTATTAAAGCCACAAGCAGTGTATTGGTAAATAATGAGATGTTCTCTTTAAAAGGGGTTTGAAAAAGAATGAAGTACTGATTTTAGGAGAGAGAACTGACTTTTAATTATGATTGCATTTATGACAATACTGAAAGTGTGTTTGTTTCTGAGAAAGCAGATAGTCTATAGAATTTCCTGGGTGCTCAGAGTAATATGTGTTTGGGATAATGTTTTAGGAAAAAGTATCCAATAAAAAACAAATGTAGGCAAATTTGTGAGATGGGCGCTGGAGCATTTGAAAGGACCCTGTGTGTTATATTGTTGAGTAGACAATAGCAAAAGACAGTAGCAAAAGTTCAACTTTTGAGAGCATTAGGGGAAGAGAGTCTCCAAACATCTAAGAACTGGACCAGGGACAGACACATCCCCATGTGGGTTCAGCTGTTCTTGGATGGGCCAAAGGGCTACCACTAAGCCTCGAGGTTAGAGAGAACCACGTACAATTATGAAGCTGTTCCAGAATGAGAAAAACCATATTATCATAATTTAACTGAAAGGCATTTACAGGGGGAAAGGATAGTCCTACCAAAGCCAGGAGACCTAAACAAACCTGTATATATATATATATATATACACACATATGTATATATAGAGAGAGAGAGTGAGAGAGAGAAATACATGTATGATATATCACATCTGTGAAGGTGCTTTAAACTTTAGAGTTCTAAGAAGAGGGTACAGAGATTATATACAAGCGGTCCCCAACATTTTTGGCACCAGGGACCAGTTTCATGGAAGACAATTTTTCCACAGACATGGGGGAGATGGTTTGGGGATGAATCCAAGTGCATTACATTTATTGTGCACTTTATTTCTGTTATTATTACATTGGCACTTGCCATTCACTGATAGGGTTTTGATATGAGTCTGCAAACAACTGCTTTATTTTGGTGTCTGTGCAGTCAAACCTCTCTGCTAATGACAATCTGTATTTGCAGCCACTCCCCAGAACCATCATCACTGCCTCAGCTCCACCTCAGATCATCAGTCATTAGATTCTCATAAGAAGCATGCAACCCAGATCCCTCGCATGCACAATTTACAGTAGGGTTCACACTCCTATGAGAATCTAATGCTGCTGCTGATCTGACAGGAGG